>JAODAL010011884.1:0-97899 GCA_025379985.1 Phyllomedusa bahiana | reverse complement strand
TCCAGTGAATAATGGATAAAAATTGAAAATCAGCGAAAACAGTGACATTTTTAAATTTCACCTCCATTTTGCTTTAATTTCTGTGAAATACCTAATGGGTTAATAAACTTCTTAATTATGTTTTGAATACTTTTATGGGTGTAGTTTCTTAGATGGTGTCATTTGTGGGGTATCTAACATACAGGCCCCTCAAAGCCACGTCAGAAAAGGACTGGTCCCTAAAAAAATCTATCTTGCAAAATCTTGACAATGTGAAAAATTACTACTAAATTTCTAAGTCCCCAATGACATTTTTTCATATTTTTCACAAATGAAAAAGGATTGTATGGACAAAAATTTCTTACTAACTTAAAGCACAATGTGTCACGAGAAAAAATTCCCTGAATCACATGGATAGGTAAAAGTGCCAAAAAATTCTTATCACAAAAAATGACACGTCAGATATAAAAAATGGGACTCTGTCAGGGAGGTCAAAACTGGCTGCGGCGGTAAAGAGTTAATAGGCTATTTGGTGATCGTTTTTAAAATCAGCTGTGAAGGAGGTTGTTTTGTACTAGACTTTAGAATCCTGCAATACTAGGTGTACCTTATTCTAACAGACCTTGGGCCTACTAAAGAATCCTCTGACACCCTGGCAGAGGTGTAGCTTGAAGCACTTGGGCCCTATTGCAAAAAGTAAAATGTGACCCCCCAGTTACCTTGCGCCATTTAAAATATTGGTGTCTTCTTATGTGGCAGAAGGGCTTTTGGGCCCCCTCAGGCTGCAGGACCTGTTAGCGACTACTACCGCTGCACCCCCTGTAGCTACGCCCCTGCACCCTGGTGGCTAGACTGACCCTGCATTTGCATTTAGTTGTATTACCGCTCTATTTTGTAGAAGTCCCATAGAGGTCCACAAGGTACAATTTCATAGTGGGACATAGAATTAATTTTTTTACAGGAGAATATTTTTGTGTGATAGTGCGGCAGTGCACGGAGGCTGCATGGCTGTATTCTAAGGAGCCATAAGCCTACATGCAATACTGTAAATGCTCTTTTTGCAAGGTTCTGACATGTGTACAAGTGTGAACTATTAAAGCATGGGACATTTATCATCGTTATTAAGGGCTTTAGTAACATAACACTATCACATGAATGTTTCTGCAAGCATTAAACCTATTAGTATGTTTTTAGAGTGTGAGAGGTAACAGGAAAATATGGAGAATACTCAGGTATTGACATTGATGGGAACCTCAGTATGTTAATAAGTATTTCTTCTTCATTCAGAATGAACAAGACAAGTAACCGGTCTTCCTGCTATATATGAACTGACAATCAGCACTGTGGATTTTTATGAGGATGTAACTACGGGACTTGGAAACTTGCACAAGTGATGATGGGAGCCAATAACTCAAGCAAAACTCCTGTGTGTGATGACAATGAGGAAGGTGAGGGGAGCTTGGCTGAATAATACTCGCATTTAACCCATTAAGCCCCAGGCCTGAAAAGTAGTTAATGACCAGAACATTTTTTTAGTTTTTGCCTCCTTGCGTTTCAACAGTTGTAACTTATTTTTTCAATGATGCAGTTGTGTGAGGCCTGGTTTTATTCGAGACAAGCTGTACTTTATGGGGGAATAGTTTAAATTCACTTATAAATAATTGCAGAATTTTTTTTGAATTTTTTAAAAAAAAATTTAAATTTTTTTAGTTTTTTTACATTTTTTTTTACACCATTCACATTTCACACTTAGTAACTTGTTAGATTAATTCTACAGGTTATTACGGTCGTGTGGATAACTAATATGTGTAGGGTTTTTTTGTTTGTGTAATATATGCACAATTATTTTTTTATTAAATATTATTTTTTTTTATTTTATTTATTTTTATATTCATTTTTTTACACTTTTCATGTTTTTTACTTCTTTTTTTAAAATCCCATGAAGGGAGAACTGTTTTACAATTTTATTTTTTTTTACAATTGGTAATGTATTAGCATATTCATATATGCTAATACATTATAATCTGTGTCAGTCTGATTATAAAGCAGGACAGCACACAGTCTGTCCTGATTACTAGCTTGTTACACAGACAGCTCTGGGGCTACTCTAGGTCCCCAGAGCTGACTGTGTAGCCGTTCCCGGGGCTCTGCCAGGTCACCGGGCGTTCCGATCACCCAACATAGCAGGGAAACCCTTTGATTGCGCTGCGATGACGATCCGCCACAATCAAAGGGTTAAAGCACCGGGTTGCGGAGGTTTCCTCCGCTCCCCGGTGCTCGCAGGAGATGCACTGGGATCAGGGCTGTGTAGTACAGGCCCGATCCCAGCGCAGCTGCGGCGCCCGGAGCCGCAAACCCCCATGTCTGCAGCGATGCCAAAAGACGTCACTGTAGACGAACGACGTCAAAAGTAGGTGGGCGGTCGTTAAGGAGTTAACATAGTTTGAGTTGTTATTTAGTTAGCAAGCAATTAGCAATTACACAATTTTTTGACTTAATGTTTTGTACGCTGATCAGGAATATCATTTCTATCCGATAATGAATCTCATCCTAAAGTACTCGCCACTTATATCCAGTGAAGCTACACTTCATAGTGAAGTTCCACCTTAGAAAGAACGAAAAGAATACATTATAGGATTGCTTCGATAGCAACTCCTTAAAAGTAATGTTATTAGCAGAATCAAGTCCATTAGCCATGCCAGCACACCCATCATGTACTGTGAATTGTGGCCTGCTGAGTAAATGTGCAGGGTTTATAATTCCTCAAAGCCTTCCTAGTAGCGGTGCAGTCTCTGGAAATAGTGCTGTTGGTAATAACATCATATGAGGTAGTTTCTAGTAATTAACTTGTAATTAACTTCATGTATTTTTTTGTGACTGTAAGAAGGAAGTTTCCCTTAAATGCTGAGTTTCTAATTGGAAATCACAGAGATAGACAGTTCTGCCGTTGAACAGATTGACTATTGTAATTGACAGGACCCTTCTAATTTTCATGAATGTTCTTTGTACTTTTTGTACCATATGCCAAAGTAACTAAGTGCCTCATAATAATGGCTAGTTTTAGGGTACATTTTTATCTTGAATGGTGAAAGGGGTTAATAGAAACACTCAGTTTGCATTTCTCCATTTATGCCTTTTACGTTTTAGTACTCAAAGGCTGAAAAGAGGCCTTATTCCCTTGGGGTACAAAGAATGTTTATAGAATTTCCCCAAAGAACTGAGCAAATACTGGTCGGATTATCCGACCGGTATTTGATGTGTTTTTGTGGCCGTGCACATGGCCGCAGGGTGAATGTTTTTCACAACTGTTTGCGGAGAAAAGCCCTCCCCCTTCGCATTGATGTGTTCATATTCCTCCCGAAAACCGTGCGGAATAATGAACATTTTCAATCTTTTTCTGTCTGAAAAACCGTCCGGCGGAAAATCCGTGCAATGGGGACCACTGCACAGATTTTCCATTGAGGTTCATTCATAAGTTTGACAGCCGGCTTTCAAAACCGAAAACTGTCTGTAAAACCGGCTGAAAAACCGGCCGTGGGGACATGCCCATGTAATATTTACTTTCTGTAAAGGTATGTTTTGCTTTTATGGTTTATATTTCACTGTGTATTCAATGTGGGGAATTTTTTATAAAATAACTTTTCAAAAATATGGAGGCATACTATAAATTACTTAAAAACACAAACACAAGGTCATACTTACAACTCAATGACTGGGCAATAGACTGAATGCAGCAGGAGACAATATAAACCCCAATGCTACCTGGGATACTATAAATTAGTGTTCTCTTCTGTATTGTCCATCTGAATTATTCTTCCTTCCTGTTATACCCACTTACTAACCTGTTAATCTGTATAAACCAATGTATTACATTCGACAAAAGTCAAAGTATCCTTTTAAAATTACCTGGATTTCTGCATTCAGTACTAGTAAAATGTGATCTGATTATGTTGGTAGTTTTGACACTTTGGGCCACATGTATGAAAACTGTCTTGGTCTAAAACTCTGTTTTTTACCCATAGCAACCAATCAAAGCGCAAATTTCATTTTTCCAGAGCACTATATGTGTCACGGACGCCCCTGCGACCACTGTCCCGGGTCGCAGGCATGCCCGTGCTCCTGCACCGAGCGGAGCCCCGTCCCGCACGTCGGGTTCGGGGTCCGCTCGCCTCCCCGTCCCCGCCGGCATGCACGTACCCGGCCACGCTCCTGCTCAGGCTGCTTCCGTGTCCCGGTGCGTAGCTCCGTCCCTAGAGGCGCGCGTGCGCCAGCAATTTGAATTTAAAGGGGCAGTGCGCCGGTAATTGGTTCGTTGCCGGGCACTGCTCCTATTTAGTCCGGTCACTTCCTGCCGGCCCTCGCCGGATCCTTGGTGTTCATACCCATGGTGAAAGTGTTCCTGAGCGTTCCAGTATTGCCTTCCTGTGTACCGACCCTCTGCTACGTCTACCGTCTACGAACCTTGCCGCCTGCCCCGACCACCTGCTTGTCTCCCGTCCACGAAACCAGAGCCGCTGTCCTGACCTTCTGTCTGTCCTCGACTATGAGCCTGCCTGCAGTTCCTGTACCTCGCACCCTTGGCCGCCACCGCAGGCAAGCCCCGCCAGTGGTAGTGACCTGGTGGACACCCGCCGCAGCAAGACCATCCCGCTTTGCGGTGGGCTCTGGTGAAAACCGGGTCCCACTTACATTCCACCCCCTGGTTAGGGGCTTACGCCATCGCCTGCGGTGGTCCAGTGGATCCACCTCCAGAATCGTTACAGTAGGATCCGGCCATGGATCCCGCCAAAGTACCCTTGCCAAGTATTGCCAGCATCACCAACGTCGTGGTCAAGCAATCACAACAGATTGCGCAGCAAGCGCAGCAGCTCGAGCAACTCTCCTCCTTGGTGCAGCAGCTCGTCACCGTCCAGCAGCAGCCACCGCCATCTCCAGTTGCTCCTGCCCCAGCAGTTCCGGTGATCCCCAGGGGACCCAAGCTTCGGCTGTCACTCCCATCCAAGTTCAGCGGTGACCCGAAACTATGCAGGGGGTTTATCACTCAATGCTCTATGCACGTGGAGCTGATGACCGACCAGTTCCTGTCCGAACGTGCGAAGGTGGCTTTCGTGGTCAGCCTCCTCTCCGGGAAGGCGCTGGCATGGGCTACACCCCTATGGGACAGAGATGATCCGGTGACGGCGGATCTACAGTCATTCCTCAGTGAGTTCCGCAACGTCTTCGAGGAACCAGCCCGTGCCTCCTCCGCTGAGACGGCCCTCCTAAATCTACGCCAGGGAGACCTGTCTGTAGGAGACTACGCGGTGCAATTCCGTACGCTGGCCTCTGAACTGACATGGAACGAGGCCGCACTATGTGCTACGTTCAAGAAGGGACTCTCAAGTCGAGTTAAAGACGTCTTGGCCGCTAGAGACCTCCCGTCCTCCCTTAGCGACTTGATCCGGTTGGCGACCCGCATCAATATACGCTTCTTTGAATGGGAGGAGGAGCTTCTGCAAGAGTGCCAGTCAGCCCAACCTCGCGGTTTCCTCGCCTGGCACCGGTGTTCCAGGGGCCTCCTGCGCCACAGCCTCCAACACCCACCGATGAGCCCATGCAGATTGATCGGGCTCGCCTCTCTGAGCAAGAATTGGCCCAGCGGCGACAACTAGGCTTGTGTCTCTACTGTGGCAGCCCAGAGCATTTTCGGAGGACTTGTCCCAAGCGCCCCAAGGCTGCGGGAAACTCCCGCACCTAGGATCTGTGGGAGAGGCATTCCTAGGTGCAACCTCCTCCTCTCCACGCCTGTTGATGCCTGTGCAGGTCGTGTCAGAGTCTGGTATCACATTCCAGGTTCCGGCGTTTCTGGACTCGGGCTCAGCCGGGAACTTCATCCACCAGCCTCTAGTGAGGCGGTATCGAATTCCAGTGGTACGTCTGGAGAAACCGCTTGTCATCTCATCAGTCAGCGGGGAGCTGCTTAGCGACACCATCCAGTTCGTCACCAAGCCACTGTCCCTCCATGTGGGGGCACTGCATAAGGAGGAGATCGCCTTCTATGTGTTGCCTCGCTCCTCGTCGGCGATCCTCCTCGGACTCCCATGGCTACGGCTCCAACTCTCCTATCCTGGACTGGTCTACTGGAGAGGTGATTCGTTGGGGTCCCAACTGTCGGGGGCGTTGTTTGGTGGCACCTCGCCCGGTGCTTCCTGCTCTCGCTTAACCCTTCAGGAGCCGCTGCCCGGGCTGCCGCCCGAATATCTGGGGTATGCCGATGTGTTCTCCGAGAGACAAGCCGAGAGAGTCTTCCGCCGCATCGTCCATACGATTGCCCGATCGACTTATTGCCGGGTACCAGTCCTCCCCGTGGCCGAGTCTACCCTCTGTCTGTTCCTGAGACCCAAGCCATGTCGGAGTACATCCAGGAGAATCTCAAGAAGGGGTTCATCCGGAAGTCCTCGTCCCCCGCTGGCGCGGGGTTCTTTTTCGTGAAGAAGAAGGACGGTACCTTACGGCCCTGCATTGACTACCGGGGCTTGAACAAGATCACGGTAAAGAACCGTTACCCCTTGCCGCTGATCACGGAACTTTTTGATCGCCTGCAAGGCGCCAAGATTTTCTCCAAGTTAGATTTGAGAGGGGCCTACAACTTGGTCCCGAATCCGCAAGGAGCGATGAATGGTAGACGGCCTTCAACACCAGGGATGGGCACTACGAGTACCTGGTGATGCCCTTCGGGAACTCTGTAATGGCGCAAGCCGTTCTTTCAGGAGCTCGTGAATGACGTCTTCAGGGACCTCCTCCTCTCCTGCATGGGTAGTCTCCTCATTGACATACGGGTGTTCTCCCCTGACCTCGAGACCCACCGCAGCCATGTCTGTCAAGTACTTAAGACGTTCTCCAGGGAACCACCTGTATGCCAAGCTTTGGGAAGTGCCTCTTCCATCAGACTAGCCTCCCGTTTCTGGGGTATGTCATCTCTGACCAAGGCCTACGGATGGACCCTGCTAAACTGTCTGCCGTATTGCAATGGCCACGCCCCGTCGGGCTGCGGGCTATCCAGCGATTCTTGGGCTTCTGCAATTACTATCGCCAATTCATCCCGCACTTCTCTACGCTGGTGGCCCGATAGTGGCTCTCACCAAGAAACAGCCAATCCACGCAGGTGGCCTGTCGAGGCCGAGGAGGCGTTTGTGAAGCTCAAATCCGCCTTCGCTACGGCTTCTATCCTTGCACGTCCAGACCCCGCGAAACCCTTCACTCTGGAAGTGGATGCTTTGTCTGTGGGGGCCGGAGCAGTCTTTACACAAAAAGGGCCTACGGGTAAGACTGTGTCGTGCGGCTTCTTCTCCAGACGTTCTCTTCAGCCGAGAGGAATTACACGATTGGCGACCGGGAGCTACTGGCCATCAAATTGGCCCTAGAGGAGTGGCGTTATCTGCTGGAGGGTGCCCGTTTTTCCCATCCGTATCTACTCGGACCACAAGAACCTCCAATATCTGCAGGACTGCTCAGCGACTTAAACCCACGCCAGGCCAGGTGGTCGCTCTTCTTCTCCCGGTTCGACTTTCAGATCCATTTCAGGCCAGCCGAGAAGAATGTGAGAGCTGATGCCGTCTCCCGTGCTTCCGACGTGGTGGGTGAAGAGACCTCTCCTGAACACATCATCCCCCCAGAACGTCTCATCTCGGCTGCTCCAGTGGACCTCCGGAAGGTCCCCCCTGGAAGGACTTATGTGTGTCCTGCTCTCCGCAGACGTATCTTGAAATGGGGACATTGCTCATTGGTGGCTGGCCATCCCGGCACCCGAAGAACCTTCCACCTGATATCCCGGTTCTATTGGTGGCCAGAGCTGGAGAGGATATCAAGGACTTCGTTGCGTCTTGCGACTCCTGTGCCCGGAACAAGACGCCACGTCACAAGCCGGCAGGCCTACTTCAGCCACTTCCCGTTCCCACTCAACCCTGGACCAACATTTCGATGGACTTCATAACCGACCTCCCTCCGTCGTCTGGCAACACCATTATCTGGGTGATTACTGATCGCTTTTCCAAAATGGCGCACTTCGTCCCGTTGCCAGGGCTGCCATCCGCCTCCCGGCTAGCTGAGTTATTCTTCATCCATGTGTTCCGGCTCCATGGACTCCCTCAGCAAATTGTCTCGGACCGGGGAGTTCAATTTGTCTCCAGGTTTTGGCGAGCTCTGTGCAACCAACTTCAAGTGAAGCTCGACTTCTCTTCCGGCTACCATCCACAGACGAACGGCCAGGTGGAGAGGGTCAACCAAGTCCTGGGTTGCTACCTTCGTCATTTCGTCTCGGCACGCCAAGATGATTGGGCCAATTTACTGCCGTGGGCGGAGTTCTCCTATAACTCCCTTGAGTCCGAGTCCGCAGGGGCCTCCCCCTTCTACATCGTGTATGGCTTGCATCCCGCCCCCCTCTCCCTCTGGCAACCTCCTCCGAGGTCCCGGCAGCGGACGCACTGGTTCAAGACATGAAGGCCATCTGGTCCCAGACCCGTCAGTCGCTGCTCCGCGCGTCCGAGCGCATGAAGTCTCAAGCGGACAAGAGAAGAATCCCTCCTCCGGTGTTCTCCCCAGGTGAAAAGGTGTGGCTCTCATCTAGATATGTTGCTTAAAGATGCCGTCTCTCAAAACTGGGACCCGTTTCCTGGGACCCTTTGAGGTCATCAGCCGCATCAATCCGGTAGCATACAAACTCCGGCTCCCTCCCACGATGAGAATTCCCAACGCGTTTCATGTCTCCTTATTGAAACCTCTGGTCCTTTACCATTTTTCCAGAAGGCTGTCACTCCTCCGTCTGTGGCTGATGGCGCCCAATGTATTCGAGGTCAAGGAGATTTTTGGGCATGAGAAGAACTAGGGGGAAAGCGATACTTCTTGGTGGACTGGAAGGGGTTCGGCCCTGAAGAGAGGTCCTGGGAGCCCGGAGCGAGAACATCCTGAACCGCGTCTCATCCAGAGATTTTTTCCCAATCCAGTAAGAGGGGGGCCCAAGGGGGGGGGGGTACTGTCACGGACGCCCCTGCGACCACTGTCCCGGGTCGCAGGCGCGCCCGTGCTCCTGCACCGAGCGGAGCCCCGTCCCGCACGGCGGGGTCGGGGTCCGCTCGCCTCCCCGTCCCCGCCGGCATGCACTTACTCGGCCACGCTCCTGCTCAGGCTGCTTCCGTGTCCCGGCGCGTTAGCTCGGCCCTAGAGGCGCAGCGCGCGCCGGCAATTTGAATTTAAAGGGGCAGTGCGCGGTAATTGGTTCGTTGCCGGGCACTGCTCTATTTAGTCCGGTCACTTCCCGCGGCCCTCGCCGGATCCTTGGTGTTCATACCCATGATGAAAGTGTTCCTGAGCGTTCCAGTATTGCCTTCCTGTGTACCGACCCTCTGCTATGTCTACCGTCTACGAACCTTGCCACCTGCCCCGACCACCTGCTTGTCTACCGTCCACGAACCAGAGCCGCCTGTCCTGACCTTCTGTCTGTCCTCGACTATGAGCTGCCTGCCGTTCCTGTACCTCGCAGCCTTGGCCGCCACCGCAGGCAAGCCCCGCCAGTGGTAGTGACCTGGTGGACACCCGCCGCAGCAAGACCATCCCGCTTTGCGGCGGGCTTTGGTGAAAACCGGGTCCCACTTAGATTCCACTCCCTGGTAGGGGCTTATGCCATCGCCTGCGGTGGTCCAGTGGATCCACCTCCAGAATCGTTACAATATGAAATCAAAGGGGTGCTCTGATTGGATGCTATGGGCAACAAAGTGAGTTTTAGACCAAGACAGTTTTCATACATGTGGCCCTTTGTTTCTCTACAACTATGACTAAGATAGCAACATATATACTGTTCATGTCTTTTTTTAGGAACATCAAGTAAACATTCACAATACAGGGAAAAAAATTAGCTTCTCCAAAAGCTAATTGTCAAAGGAGGAGATGAGATTGGAAGTGCTTTTCTCATTACATAAAGGCACATGAAGTCTGGTTACTAACAAGAACCCAAGAGTAAGGCCATGTTCACACGGCTTAAAATGGACCGTATTTCGGTCCGTAATTACGTGCCGGAGTGCGCAAATTACGGGCTGAAAACGGCCCATTCATTACGGTAATCCACAGTTCTCATAGAGAACTATGGATTACGTCTCCCTCTCCTGCTCGGCGAATCCGACGGGCGGGAGAGATAAGTGACATGTGAATTACCAGCGGGGTATACGCGCCGCTGGTAATGCAAATCAATGGGCCGGCGAAGTGCCGGCCCCCCGATCCCGCCCCGGTCACACGGCGTAATTGCGGGGCGTAATTAGGTCCCGCAGTTAAGCCGTGTGAACCTAGCCTAAGAGCAAAAGACCTATAAAAGACTCTACAAAATGCAAACACCTGTCTTCATGTGCCTACTATCAGAAAAATATGAAACAAGAATGGTGTTCATAGAAAGACACTGTAAAACAGGCCACTGCTGTCCAAAGAGAACGCTGTGGCCTATTTCAAGTTTGCTCAAGATTTGTGGATGTTCCACAATTCTTCTGGGAAAATGTTCTAAGGACGAAAAAGTTCAACTTTTTAGCAGAAATGTTTAACACTATGTTTATCGCAAAAAGAACAGTGTACAAAGCATCAAAATCTTATCCCTATAGTAAAAAATAGCGAATGGAGCTTCATGGTTTAGGGCTGCTTTGCTGCCTCACAGCCTAGACACCTTCTAATCAACGAGAGAACAATGAATTCAGTACATTTCAAGGTATATCAAATTGTTTCAAAAGGGACTGTAAGGACAACAATCTATGACTGCAAGCTGAAGGCACACTGGAAGCATACAAGTAGAGCAAGTAAAGAATGGTTACAAAAGTATATGATTTGGGCCAAATGAGAGTCCTAACCATAACCATATTGAGATTATCTGGCACAATTCTATGCACACAAGGTTTCCCAGAAATATTCCTGAACTAAAACCCATTTGAAAGCAGGAGTGGTCCAGCATTCCTTTTCAAGGTTATACAAATATTATTTGCAGATACAGAAAATATTTGCTGGAGGTGTTTGTTGCAAAATAGCAATCTACAGGTCCTTAAATTCAGGAATCAACTTTTGCTCCTGCCCTGTGGATGTTTACTTCAAGTGCTCAGTAAAAACAGTAAAATAATTTTTTTTGTGACTTATTAATTTAATTAGATTTTGTTTGTCTATGATTGAGACTTAGGGCCGCATGTATGAAAACTGGCTTTGTCTAAAACTCACTTTGTTGCCCATAGCAACCAATCAGAGCGCCCCTTTCATTTCATATAGTGCTCTGGAAAAATGAAAGGGGCCCTCTGATTGGTTGCTTTGGGCAACAGAGTGAGTTATAGACCTAGACAGTTTTCATACATGTGGCCTTTAGATGCCAACTATGTGTTAATAGTCATAGCTACAGAAATCTAAGTAATGGTTTACTTAATTTTGCTTACTTTTCTTTAAGAGGAGAGGGTCAATACAAACCACTTGTATAGTCTCTCATATGGATACTCTACAAAAGTGGATTTGTATAGCTCAACAGTGAAGCTTTATCTCATACGTTACTGAAAGGGGTTATCCACTTTAAAAAAATAAGTAAATAAAAGACAATGTAATAAAGTAAAATAAAAAACTGTGGTTACCTGTGCAGTTTCTAGCAAACCAAATAGAAGCCCCCAAAAGGGAAATGCGGTCTTGTGAGTGTCGCTAGCACTGACGTGGAGCTAATGATTAGTCTCAGTAGTAATGTGTGTGCGACCCCACCCTTGGCAAGAGCCATGTTGTGAATATCATGGCATGTAATAACTCGGTGCACTGACTGCAACAGTCATGTGCTGGGTGCTAGTAAGCAAAGACCGGAGCACTTGCCGGAGCTATTATGATTAAAGGGGTTCTACCATGGCCTCATTTCGCCTCCTCATTTTTGGCACATATTTTTGTGCACATTGTGACACTTTTTGGTGTGGGACCCATTTATAAAGAACTGTGAACAAGCGCAGGCAGCAGGGCAGAAGATCAGTTCTGAATGGAATCCCTGACAATGAGAAGTATTCAGAGGAAACAGAAAAGAGAAAGCAGATCTAATATGGTATATATTTTTTAATTAATTATATTTACAAACTGGATTAAATGTGCATTTTGGGTATTCCCATGTTAATATTTTATCATGGCAAATCCCCTTTCAACGCCAAGACATTAAAAAGGGGAGTACTGTTTGTATTAGTTTTTATTTAGTATTGTATATTTTATTCTTTTACATAGTGTTATCATGTTCCAAAGTGCTTTATATGGATTATTCATATTTTATTGGTTTTATTATCACGTTTAATGTTTTTATCTATTAGAAGATGGATAACACCTTTCATTATTAGCCTTATACCCCAGCACAAGTACCTCAAATACTGTGGAAACAAGGTCGTGATTATTCCCCCTCTGCTGAAAGACACATTTGGCTGCCATTTGTGGTGTGTTAAGTCATAAATGATCCAGTGAAGGTACTTAACATTCTTCACGACCTTGTTGTGTCCCTGCTTTTCTTTTTAAGTGTTACACTATGAGACTTCTGTAGCTCAGATATCAGAAAGGAAAATCACATAGGTTTTGCCTCAGGCTGTACTGTATTTTATATGCACATTAACGGCTAGTTTTTCTGTAATATTTTGGGTCTTATGTATAAAAACTGTCCGTGTTGCTCATACCAACCAGATTCCAGCTTTAACTTATTCAGAGCAAATCTGAAAACGTGTGTATGGTTGACACATTTTTCTAGAAAAGTTATACATGAGGTTCATTGTACTATGTTATGATTGGCGGTCTAGTCTTTGTATTCATATAATTACCATATTAATATGCATACTGTCAAGCTGAGGCTGAAAACTGTCTTGACCTAGTCAGGCATCGCTTAGATATGTTACAATATATAAGTGTGTTTACAATTGTTTTCTGCTGTCCTCTTAGCATGCATGCCAGAGAACCTCCTGGTATACACATTTAGTATATCCATAGCGCTCCATGGAATATAGCATGTTGTGGGCTGGTATGTACTGCAGTATTACTAAAAAAGAGAATACAGTAGTTTACTGTATGGCAGCAGTCATGGCCCCTGTTAGGGGTTGTACATATCCTTGCATGCACATCTTGAAAGCTCCTGACAAATTTGCTAATTGTCCCCAAAAGGGGGTTAAATTAAAAATTTCCCCTTAAACCCCAGGGGGGTTCATTTTTTAATGAAATGTTGCTTAAAACAAGGCTACAGTCTGCAGTCCCTGGGCCCTGTGGAGCCAGGTGGTTGCTTCTTATGGCCCTGACCTGCTGGAAAGAGACACAGCTGGACCAATAAAGTGCATCCATGTAAGGTCCATAAACAGTAGATAGAAGTATGTATAGGCAATAACTAGCCAGATGTAAATATATAATATAAAGGATCAAATGAGTAAAGAGGACAGCTATAATGCAAAAACAAACATGTCACATAATGATAATTACCCAGATAGCACCTGTCGTTATGTGACATGTTTGTTTTTGCACACAATCTACTGTTTATGAACATTATATGGTTTTATATTGTATTATGTGACTATCTAATCTGCACTATGGCACTTTGAGGATCATGTTCAATATTGTTTGCTTATAAATGCACTTTGGATCATGGAGCGCTATAAAGGCCCCAAAAACCCTTGATGTTTATGGTATGCCTTTTAAAATTTAACATTTGGTTTGGGATTGATTTCTATCTGTGTATTTTGTTTTTTCTAATAGTGTAACACATTTTTTGTACATACTATTGGTGATGCTTCCATGATAGATGTTGTTACCTCCCCACTGTCTACTTTTGCCCTCTATATTTTATAGCTATCGTTTTAAGACTCATTAACCCTTTAACACTTCAAAGAAAAAAAATATTACTCTTCATTTTTTTTATTCTTCCTCGCCTTCCAAAAGCCATAATGTTTTTATTTTTCCACCAACATAGACATATGAGGGCTTTTATTTTGCGGGACAAGATGTACTTTCCAGT
The DNA here is from genome assembly GCA_025379985.1 of Phyllomedusa bahiana. Lineage (NCBI taxonomy): Eukaryota > Metazoa > Chordata > Amphibia > Anura > Hylidae > Phyllomedusa > Phyllomedusa bahiana. Next base: position 83,927 of record JAODAL010011884.1, on the reverse strand, counting down.
GGTGTTATTCATATTACTATAGAATATACTGGGGAATGGCCAAAAAATTGTAAGTGGGGCAAAATGTGAAAAAAATGTACTTGCGCCATGTTTGCAGGAGTTTTGTTTTTGCGGCGTTCAATCTTCAGTAAAAATGATGTGTTATTTGTATTCTACAGGTTGATACGCATACAGCAATACCAAACATGTAGGGTTTCCATTATGTTTTGGTACTGTAAAAAAATTCCAAACATTTTCTATATTTGAAATTTGCACAGCGGCGCCGTTTTGTGCGACCAATAAATTTTTTGTACTAACCTCTACAGATGTCAGTGAGGGTGCATTTTTTGCGGGCTGAAGTGTACATTTTATTGCTAGAAGTTTGGAATGCATGCGACTTTTTTGATCACTTTTATTCCAATTTTTATAGGACATGAAATGACCAAAAAAATGACATTTTAGCGTTTGGAATTTTTTTTTTTCTACGGTGTTCAGCTTATGGGATAAGTGATGTTATATTTTAAGAGTTTAAACTTTTTCGGATGCGGCGATACTAAATATGTGTAACTTTTTTACTATTTTATTTTCTTTATTTGTAAAATGGCAAAAGCAGGGTGATTTGAACTTTTGATACTTATTAATTTTTTTATACTTTAAAACTTTTTTTACTTGAACATTGAATCCCCCTAGGGCGCTTTACCACTAGGGGATGCGATAGACAATGCATTAGGCTGTACCAAAATGGCATTTTCCCCACTTCCTGCCTGGGGCCGGAAGTGGGGCAAATGAGAACATGGCAGCGATGGAGGCCTTCACAAGGCTCCCAGCTGCCATGGTAGCCCATCAGGACACAGCGATTTCATCGCTGATGCACCGATAGGAGTGAAGAACGGTGCGCAGCCATCTTTGTCGCGGAGTCGAAACGGTTAAACAGCGCCACCCCCCAGGTGTTAGCTGAAATTTAACCGCAAAACCCCCGGGTGGCGTGTAACGGGTTTGCCGCAAATCCTGAAAACACAACTCCTTAACACCACCATGATGTAACCATACGTCAAGGTGGGCTAAGGGGTTAATATATTTCCATATTATTAAAAGGGTTAATCTTTAGAGGTTTTTAAGCAGATTTAGCGATTCTATCTTTTTTCTTTAAAAATCCAGGGGAGAATCTCTCCTCTCAGTGGGCTGATACCTGCCAGGAGCCTTGTCCCCCCTCACTGAAGAGTTGTACTCATCATTCTGGGGTGGCGGGGGAACGAAGGATGTCAGCTTGCAGACCTCTATGCTTCTGACTGCAGAGCTGTCAGCTCCCCCCAGGCTGCACAAGCTCCTTGAACCAGACCTGTGCTTTGGGTGTAACGTTAAACACACACCTGACTGGTAAAGCAAGTTTGGAAAATGCTCTCTCCCCTTCCCTCCCCCTTTGTTATCAGGCGGGATAGAAGACTTATAAGGGCATGTATATGGGGGGGGGGGAGGTACAGTTTTTAAAATCTTTATATGGGGGAGCACGGCTTTAGACTGTCTATATAGGGGGAGAAAAATCTAGCAGTTAAAATTTTCAAATTCCCCAAAAATCCTTACATAAATATCACTAAGAGCCATCACAAGAGGACGAGACACCCTTTCATCAACGACACACAAAAGCCACTAAGGCAGCCCCTTTCTCAACTCAGAGAGTAACACAAAGTGAAATTTGCCAATCACAACGCGGGGGCTTACCCATCCGGGACTGTGCCAACGGGCTGAATGACATATCATCAGCCAATCACGAAAGAGGGTGTGTCCTTCCACTGCGGGCAGAAATACACATTTAGCCATTCTACTGTACAAATGACTTGGGTAATGAAAAACCAATTAAAAAACTGCTTATTTTACGTTCCCTCATAGTGTTAGATCTTTGTACAAAAAAAAAAACCCTTTAACTTGGGTTGTGTTTTCTGTGACCATATTTTGTGTGGTCTTATGCTTAATTGGTTTGGTCCAGGCAATACATTGTTGGTTTTGTTGTGGTGCTATGTGATGGGAGCTTTTATATACCAATGGCTGCCTGCCATAATAGTGAAGGAAAGTGCTCATTTGTACAGTGCATAAAAAATGGTGTGGCCACCGGGACAATAAATAGTCCCCAGATGCCCCCCATAAAGGGGGACCCGGGGTGTCCCTTCACACTTGCAATCAGATTCCCTCCCATTATTTTTTTTATATGGGTGGCCCATTAACCCCTTTGGGCACGGTTTTTTTCTCCCACTAGTTATTGCACAGAAATGACCGTGTCAGATTTTTTGTTTAAATCTTCAACATGTCAATTTTTGGGGAAATTTGGGGGGGAAGTAAAAAATCCAATTTTCCAGTTTATTACAGATGTTGCGAAATTTTCTTAAAATCCCCTTTTGGGGTGTCCAAACCTGCAGTGCACGGGGTGGATTCCTTACCTTGAAAGACCCCACATACCCCAGCCCTTTCAACCATATGAAAAAAAAATGTAATGGAACGATATTACCCCCAAGTCACAAAAAGGGTTTGGTTCTCAATTTGCAGCTGAAAAATGCAACAGAAACTCAAGCAATTAGAAATTAAAAATGACACATAAAAACCCAGCCTTGACTTCCGGTTCGGCGCTGCTGGGGAAAGGAGTGAGCTAGGACTCCTCGATCCCCCGGCCATACCCCTCTACAGCTGCTTACCGCAGCGCCGACCCGAGCCCTGAACCCCGTCCGGGAAACCCCGGAACGTACCTGGAACTTGTCCAATGGAGAGGTAAGCTAGGAGCGCGCCGCCCTCCGAGAACACCGCGACCCCGGGGCGCAAACCCCAAAGATGGCGCCGACACGTGCGCACAGCCCAGCGCGGACCTCCCCGGTAACCATGCGACCCGGGACAGCGGGGAAGAGAGGGGGGAGACAGCCACAGGGGTCATGCGGCCGGCCCAGATCCAACCCAGGGGTAAAGCGGGCCCCTCCCCTTTTGTTTCACTGGGCACCACCCAGCATCCAAAGCCAAAACACCCTACCACCTGGCACCGCCCAAACCACTCACACCCAGCCCACAACACCTAACCCACCGGCAGCCAGCCCTACAGCCAGCCCTCAGCAAGACCACATGGGCCTGACAGCCAGCCCCACCAAACCGCGTCAGCCCGGCAGCCAACCCTGCACCACTCACATCCCCAAACACCAGCCCTGCATCGCCCAACAGCCAGCCCGACCCACCCTACAGCCACCCTGCACCAGCCAGCATCACCCAACAGCCAACCCTCACCCACACAGCACCACAAGCACCAGCCTTGTACCCAAAGCAGCAGCGAGAAGCGGGGGAGAAACAACAGGTACCACACCCCTGCCAGCCCCAGAGATCCAACCCCCACCAACCATAGTGCCACCATCCAGGTGGACTATGTAATCCCGCCATAGTTATAAAAATTTGGGCAACAGAAGTACCCCAGACAGTTTGCCCCCGGACTTAAAAGGGGGCCCTAAATCACAGTACGCCCCCTTTTTTCCCAAACCCCCAGCAAGAGGTTCGACTCCCCCCTTCGTTTGCAAAACTGGAAATGTGGTGAAGCCCTTTGAAAATGATAACGGTCCCTGCAACAGACTCAAACTCTGCGCACAAGCACAAATTGCGAACAAGAACGCGGGAGGACCTGGAAAATCGCTCCAGGGGGAGAAACCCTTAAGATGGTTGGGCCTTCCCAATTTTTTAAAACAGAAGGACCTGCAGGAATTTTGCCAGGAAAGCCCCCAAAGGGGCACTAGGATTCGGCACGCTTGCCGATTAACGCGCTCCCGAATAGGCCGGACTTAGCCGCACACAATCACCAGGTCCCGCGCTAAACGAACCCCGCCAGTTAAAAGAAATCCGGATTAAATATAAGACAAAGTGCTTAGGGCGTACCCCCAACTGGGCCCTCCCTGCTCCGGTAAACAAAAAGGTCCAAACAAATTCTCTGCCGATTCTCACAAAAAGAAGGGTTTTTTTTAGCAAATTTTTGTTTACCATTTTTTCACCCAAAACCCCTTTTTTCATTAAAATCCCCCGGCCAGTTAAAGGTTTTAAACCCCAACGGACCCCAGAGCTTCATTTCCCACAGGAGGCAAAAAAAGGTTAAGGGGTTTCGAGTACTCAAACCCCCACGGACTCTTTCGTCCCACGCCTTTCGCGACACTTAAAACCCGGGCCCCCGGGGAAGGGGACCAACTCGGATTGAGACCCTTTGGACCAAAGCACCTTCTTCCCCCCCTCTACGTCGGGGCCAAAGTCGCCGTCCACCAAAGAGAGGACCTCAACTAGATTCTGACCAGGACTGAAGCTGGCAAAAGTATTAACGCTCATCTTCAAAGCTGCCGAAGGGTGGCCTTTCTGCCCGGACTGTTTTGCTTGAGAATGGCAGACCCGCTCCCCAACAAAAACCGGGACTTTATGGACGCTAATCCCCAGAATACGGTGTCGTATGCCTTTTATTTTCTTGCATGAATTTTCTGTACTTTCTCCCACCGGGGGCAGAGCTACATGGTGCTATAAAAGCCCACGGGGGCTGGCGGGAGGAAAATGGAGGAAAATTTGGGAAGAGCACCATTCCGACAGAAAAAAAAAGTCCCTTTGGCCCCAGGAGGGGGAAGGGTTTGACCCTTCCCCCTTTTCCCAGCGTTTGGTTTATAATAGTGTCATTGGCACAAAAGTTCTTGTTTTTATCGTTTGAAGTTTTTTTGGGTTTGTTTCTCTAACTTGGTTAAAGCGTGCTCCCCCTCATCTCTAATTTTCCCCGGGGCATGATTTTTAGGCCCTGGAGGCTAGTCAGGCTACATCACTTTAACAAAAAAAAGCATCTTCTCTTTAGCAACCCATTTACGAACAAATATGAGTAAACTCGTGGGAAAATAAAGGGGGGTCCGCTCCCCGAAAAACGAGAAAGTGTTCGACATTTAAAAAAGTCCGGCCCGATGTTGCTCTGCTCCAGGAAACCCACCTGGGGGAGACAAATGGAAGAATGGGGGAAATTGTGGGGGGGGGCCGCGCATATGGGGCTCCTTCGATAAGGGGAAAGCTGGTGTTATTTCCCCGATAATAAAAACTTCCCGCGAGTAATTTCTCACAACCATGTGAAGAGGGGAGGGTCTCACTTTGGTTTTAAGATGGGGGGAGAAAAAGATCATATCTTAAAATTTAGGCCCAAAATCAAGCTCCCCTTTTTTTAGAAAACTAGAGGGAAAAACTCCGGGGGACAAAACTGCGAGCCAAAAGTAGGGGAAAACATGAATCTTGTCCAAGACCCCCAGAGGACAGGAAAAAGAGCCCCTCTTCACAAAAACAACCCCCCCCTCCAGAAAGGGGGGAAAACAAAGGGCCCATTTTCTAGATAGTCTGGGTGCGGGACGTTTGGGGGAAAGGAACCCCGACAGTAGGGAATTTACATACTTCCCCCGGCACAAAACGTGGGCTAGACTGGATTAAACCTTTTCATCAGAAAATTTATTTAACCGGTAGAAAATGCCCCCGATCCTAGATTGCTCATTTTCCCATCACACTCCAATTACATTTAAGGGGGCAATGAATTTCCAAAAGGGCTCTGATTTTAAATTTGAAATTCCCCCCCTTTCCTGGCCAAAACGAATACTTTACAGATATGGTTTAAGGGGGTTGGTGGATTGAATTTTATACCAAAATGAGCAACCGATCAGACCCGCCTTAACTGGGCCCCATTTAAGGCGGTTCTGCGTGGTAAGATCATTTCCCACCCGCCCTTTAAAAAACGAAATTTTGCAAAATCTTACAGTGAAGCCCCGAACGGGGAGGGGTGCCTTTAAAAAATTTTTTAAACTAGGGGGGCTCGGCGACCCCAGGTAAGTGGGGAAACGGGGAAAAGGGTTATGAATCTGGGGGAGCAAGGGGGGAATTGCACCGATCCCTCTACAAACGACACTTTTTTCGTTTTGGCAAAAAGTCAGGAAAAAAACTTTCTAGGTTTCTTTGGGGGAATACAAAACCCCCCCTATCACGGGGCCCTTCGTACGGGAAGGGGAGGTGTCCGCAGATCCACAGAAATTAAAAGAACCCTAGTCAATACAAGCTTCCCCCTACTCTGCCGACCCTTTACAAGGCGGAGGAAAGCAAACGATTTTCTCTCAAAATTTTAAAATTTTCCCCGTCTAACAGGGCACAGAGGGGTCTTCTAAACTCTGAATCATGGAGCAGGAATGCGGAATGCCATACGGCTGATAAGCCGGGGGAAAGGCCCCCGGGCCCCGACGGGTTTTTTGGGGAAATGTATAGAATCCCCAAATCAGGCCCCCCCCGGTTCTCACGCGGTACACAACTTGATTCTGCAAGAGGGTTTTTATACGGCCAGAGTCGAAACAGCTTCATTTAAGGCATACCAAAAAAAGGAAAGCCCCTTCTCCCGCTTCCACAATTTTATTTGAAAAAAGCTGCTATCAAAAATAATGGGTATCGTCTTTTCAGAAATTCATCCCTCCTCGTAGGCCCCTCACAAAAAAGGTTTTAAAATTTAAGGGGGGGGGGGGGGGGGGGGCATCAGTGGGAACCTTAGAAATCTTGGGTGTCTTAACAGGATTAAGAATGACCCTATCCCGGAGAAAACCCGTCTTGGTGGGCCAGACGCCGAGAAGGCCTTTGACCATGTCGAGGGAAGCTCTGGCTGTTTTTGGTACATTGGGGAAATTTTAGGGCCTTTTTGGCCTTTTTGAAGCCATCTATTCAACCCCCGAAAGGGGCTTCACTCCCCAGGGTTTTTTTCTCTGCTCCCATTTGCCTTTAAAAAAGGGAAACCCAACAGGGGGCCCTTTTCGCCCCTTCTTTTTACCTGGCCCCCGAGCCCTTAGCAAGGCCTTGGAGGACCAGTCCTATTTTTCAGGAATTTTCATAGGGACGCAAAAATCAAAACAGCCCTCTTTTCGGACGATTTATTTTTTTTTATGTCAAACCCCCGGCCCACCTCCCCCGAGTATTTGAAACCCTTAAGTCATTTGGGGAACTATCGGTTACAAATGAATGCTTCCAAAAGTGAATTGTAATTTGGACTGAAGCCCCGAAAAAAATTGGGGAAGCCAGGGGGGGTTTGACCATTGCCACTAATCACATCACTTATCAGGGTAAAAAAGCGACCCCGACCATCTATAACCTAAATTTTCCCCCAATCCTTGCCCGATCTCCCAAAGCTTTTTAGATAGTTCCCTCCCCCTTTCCCTGACTGGGCGTTTCATGCTTTTAAAAATGGTCAGTTTCCCCAAACTCCTTTACCCCCTACAAACTCTTTCCCCTTTCTTTTTGGGCAACTGACATAAACAAAATCAATTTAAATTCCAAATTCATCTGGGGGGGAAAAAAAACCCCGTAAAACCCTCAAAAAAATAATGTTGCCAAACACAGGGGAGGCCGAACTTCCGATATCAGGATATAACCTGGCATGCTTGGCGAGGCATGTAGTAGACTGGTCAGAGGGTAGGAGTGGCTACTCCAACTGGGAGATCGAAGGGAACTGATGCGTCCGTGGAACCCCTTAGCACTCCTTCACACTAAGTATTCAAATCTCCCTCCTTTAGTTAAGTCCTCTACCATCCTCCGGGACACAATCGCAGTTTGGAAGGAGATCCGGAGGAGACTGGGACTGTCTTTCCTGATCTCTAAACACATGCCTCTTTGGGATCATCCAGACTTTCCCCTAGGACGAACTAACCCCATGCTTGCAAAGTGGAAGGGGTCTGGGCTAAGGGAAGCGGGACAGCTCATTCATGAAAGTGAACGGCGTTGGCTCTCTCCCTCGGAGATGGTAACCAAATTTGCACTCCCTAGATCGCAATTACTAGCCGCTTACCAGCTGTACTACTTTTGTACCTCTAGGTTGAAAGATGTCTCGAAAGAGATGACCCCGAACACTTACGATGCTTTCATGGCCTCCAGTAAGGGGAATTCCAGCTTGTCTGGACTCTATGGGGTCATGAGAAAATGGACCTTGGCTCGCACGGAATCGCAAGTCTTCCGCTTTTGGGCCCGCCGCCTGGGGGATGAACAACTACCAGATAAAATAATTCAGGGGTTGGGGTCGGTCAAAAAACATATCATCTGTGGAAATTGGAGGGAGTCGCAGTTTAAAATTGCCCATAATGCCATCTATGGCTTTAACTTGCCCCCCACTCAGAAATTCCCAGATAGGCTCCAAAGTTGCCCTAAGTGTGGAAAACACAAAGCCGATATGTGGCACGGCCTATGGGAATGCACCCATGTGAGGGTACTGGGACAGATTTTTGATGTATGTCAAAGTACACTTTAATGTAACTCTAGAAAAACATCATGATTTACTAATCTTTCATAGCCCTAGACCCCCGGAAGATGAAAGTGGAAGGGCGCCCGGGGAACCCCAGAGACTCCCTGCAATAATTCACATAGCTATTTTGGTCGCCAAGCGCTGCTTGCTATCCTTTTGGATCAAGCCCTCCTTACCCCCAGCTTCCATGATCGCTGACCAATTGAAAACTTACTTAATTGCAGATAAGTTAGAAACAGAAAGATGCAAGAAAGTTCGGACAGAGGGTTTTTTTAAACGCTGGCGCTCCTTCATAGAGTCTCATTACTCTGATAGGGAACTGAAGGCCCTGATGCGCACTTTCCAGTACACGGGCTGGTACTACAAACAGGAAATAGGCAGATCATTAGGTAGACTGAGCATTCGCGACTGAGCAAATCCTGAGCTAGCTATCTGTCCCATAGTGAGAACTATAAATATAGCAATATATGGTATGTACCATTTTACATGTTAAATGAGAGGGGGAGTCATGCACGCTTTGTTCAGGTATTGAGCACGATTTTCTTGCTGTATGTTGTTTAACAGTTATTTTTTCTTTTATTTATCTTGATTTCTTTTGTGACCATTTGAGATCGAGTCTATGGTGATTATCTACTATGTTGTTATAATATAATATTTGTATCTGGCGCCCTTTTGGGGCCTCCTGTATGTATGTTTTGCCTTTTATTTTCTGGAAATAATGGAAAACTCAATAAACAGTTGTTTATAAAAAAAACAAAAAACCCAGCCTTATAAACAAACACAATCTAATCAAAGTAATAACACATAGTTCTACGATTTGTGTCTTTTTTAAGCACACCAAGTAAATATTCACAATGCAGTGAGAAAAAGTGAACCTTTGTTATTGATTTCTATAAGAGCTAATTGGGAAAATGTGCTTCAATCAACCAGACAAGAATAAAAATGTGGGTTTTACAGGTTCCTTGTCCATTATATAAAGACACACAAAGCCTAGTTACTGACAAATCTGTTCTCGGGATATTCCACAATGCTTCAGGGAAACCGTTTACATGAGACAACTATGGAAGTTTTTTACTACAAAAACATTGCAGTCTGACTAAAGTTTGCCCAAGTCCAGATGTATATTCTGGAGCTTCTGGAAAAATACTCTATGGGCAGATTAGACAAAAGTGGAACATTTTATCATAAATGAACATTGCTATTTTTAGGGGAAAAGAAGCTCTGCAAATCAACATCAAAACATCAGCCAGATATGAAGCATAGTGAAGGTATTAACACAGTTTGGGGTGGCTTTGCTGTCTCAAGGGTTGGACATCTTGTGATCATTAAGGGAATGATGAATACATTTTACAGGAGAATGTAAGGGCAGAAGTCCATGAGCTCAGTCTAATTGAAAACCAAATGTACTAAATGGGACATCTAAAGGGTAGTAAGTTCAAAGATTTACTCACTTTTCTCTCTGCATTGTGGATGTTTATTCGGTGTGCTCAGTAAAAAGATATAAACAGTACAGCTGTTGTTTGTGTATTACTAGTTTAGATTGTGTTTGTTAAAGGGGTGTGTTCTCACCATGCTGGTCACAGCCAGCTTCAGGTTCTCACTTCCTGTTTAGGCTGTAGGAGGTTTCACAGCAGTTATTGGCATATCAGCTCTGCTATTCCTACCCGAGTCTGTTAGAGGGACACTACTAATAGAAGGGTTTAAACAGCAGGACAGTAGGCTACAGAGTCTAGAAGATTAAAGTTTGTCAGTAACACAGATAAACTAGCTCATGTGCTTCTGCTAAGACACAGCAGGGAGTGGCATCACCACCCTGGCCAGTAAAGAGAGGTGACTGGCAATTTAGGGAAACTTGTGTACTCAAGCAGGAGATAAACACTGTGCTAGCTTTGCAAGCAGAAAAATCCAAAAATTGTTTACCTTTGTCTACATGTTTAAAGCTCATCAATCACTGTGTGTAAATAGCAATCAGAATACATTGTATTAATCAATGCAGAATTTCAACCAATTTCAAAGGGATCACTTTTATTGCAACTTTACCTATTATTGACATTCTAGCTACCTACTATATGGGGCACAAATGATAATTATGGGGGCATGACTTTTGTGTAAGAGGCCTTATAATTATGTGGGGACATAAAAAGGGCCTATATCTGTGTATCTGTGTGGGGTAAAAATAAATCCTTTAACTGCACCAAGGTGAGCAACATTATTACTTTGGGACACTATTATATTTTTATTTAAAATGTATCCTTTAGGTGGAGGTGTGGGGGACATATATCTTTATAGACACCAGCAATGCCACTTTTGTTTTGGTGACAGTATGCTGAAGAAAGGTTGGCATGTTTGGGTGTGCTGGAGTGTGGTAGACAATTTGGGCCAGATGTATGAAACGGTTTGGTCTAAAACTCACTTTTTAGTCCATAGGTTACTATGGGCAAAAGAGTGAGTTTTAGACCTAAACAGTTTCATACATGTGGCCCTTCATGTTAAAATGTGTAAAAAGACCATGAACTTCATACATTACCCCAACTGTGACAATGAAGACCTCTTGCTGCCCCGATATCTGCAGCCTAGGCACCACAGTGGAGTGTCCTCTGCAGTCACCAGGATGCAAGATGGCAGTGATCATGTTATTTATCCACATGAGTGCTTCCTCATGTTTTGCCTTAAATGTGTGCTCCAATCTCAAACATTTATGGCATACTAATAGGATATGCCATAAATGTCTTTCAGGTTTGGGTCCCACCTCTGCCATATGCCTCTATAGTTAGAATGGGCCCCTGAAAGTCTCTGTTCAGAAGACAGTGTAGGTCACACCTGCACAATACTCTCCATTCTTTTCTATAGGAGTTCCAAATACAGCTAAGCGGTGTGAGACCTTTGTGGCATAACAATAAGCTATGCCAGAAATGTCAGAAATGGGAACTGACCTTTAAGTAAAAGATTTGGCACTAGCTCTTTAGTGCATTAAGAGCTTTCACACTAATTAAAGTGGAAAACATACACAAGAAAAAGACGTTTTAAAGCTTGAAAATGGCTACAGTCATGTAAATGAATGACCACCTACAAAATAGAGCTTTCAGATCATGGAGAGCAGAATAGCTGTCCTTGTATGCAAAGTTTAGAGAAGAAGTAGCCAGATTTCTCACACAAAGCATGGAGTCTGGACAGCAGTGCAGGTAGGCTATAGTATGATTCGTTAGATTGGAGCCATATGGCCTCTGAGTAATGCTATAGAGAGTCCATCGGGCACACTCTGAATGCTTATATGCTTCCCAGGAGGCAATACTTTTAGGGAAAAATACCCATGTGTAATCAGAGACTGACAGAACATCTTCTGGATTTGAATATGATACAACAGAAAAACCTCCACCTTTAAAAGTGGCAGCACACTAGAGTCCAGTGGAGGGTCCATGGGTGTCTATAATATGTGTTTTATAGGTCCACCTTTAATAAGACCATGTACATAAGCCCTTAGGAGAGTCTTTTGGAGTACCCTCTTTTTATTTAAACAGAGAAGTGCATCCAGATGATATTTTTGTACAAGATTTGTTCACAGTTCATAGTGGGCACAACTGACCACAACTGAAATCTGTCCCCAGTAATTTCATCGCTCCACAAGATGATTGGTTTACAATGATTGCCATGCTATGCTTTGTATGTCTTAGAGGAGATGCTGAAGACGTAACAAGCATACATACATAACAAGCAATCAGTTGGAGGAAACAGCAACAAGAGTGCACACTTGTCCATAATTCATTAGATGAGTCCATGCTAACTTGCATGCAAATCTGGTCTGTGCTACAGGTGGTAGATAATGGTCAAGATCCAATATTAATGTTTTTAAAGACGGTTTCAGATACAACCCAAATTCCAATTTTACAAACTTGGTATTATTCTGAGCTTTAGCTACATTTTTTCTAAGATGACATTTTTATCTTGACATTTCGGGGAAAAAGTGAAGCTCTTCCAGCTACGTATGATGACATTTGCTTGGTGTAACTTTCCACCATCAACATGTTTTCATTGTCTACTTTAGGAAAGACCTCAGGACAGTAAGGCACAGCAAGGTATAATTACACACACAATGGAAGTTTAATTGTACACTTTGAAAAGTCACAGCATAAAACCAGACTATGATCCTGTGTGAAGTTTAAATGAGATACGAATGACTCCAGAGTACAGTACTAGATTTACACCTAAACAGCCTGTAGGCATAACATGCTCTCCGGAAAGATTAAGCACTAAGATTTTAAACTAAGGTTGCATCTTATGTGTGATGTTTGTCCAGTGTTAACATCAGGAGTAGTTCCTGACATATAGATTAGTATGCCCCTAGAATATCATTAGCCTCATGTATGTCACAGAGTGACATACCTTTGGTTAGTTTATACAGTAACTTTTATCGATTGCCTTCAAAACCATACTACATGGATCATTAGCACACAGATGCAGCTATTGAACCAAGTTTGCTTATTTTTGTTTATTCATTTATAGACCCACCAATAAGCATGTTATAACCTACTACCAGTTTCTGACTTTTCTTATGTTACTGTGTGGGTCTCAGTAATACAAACTGAGTCTTCGCAGTCTGCTTCTGTGCCTGTAAGCGTCCATGGGTTGTGGGTTGCACCAGCCAATTTGGTATAATGTGCTCCATGATTGGTGACTGCCTATGCAGGAGGGAGCTAGGTTGCAGACAAAATAGTAGAGGTTAGCAGCCCGCATAACAGCCTTAGTAGGAGAGACTATGTACTGTAGTTGAGTGTGTCCTCCAGTTTAGTTACAGTTAAATTCAGCAGCACTACTGGAAGTGACTCTTGGCTTATGCCAGCTGTGGCCTAAAAGCAGGCTGCCCATCAGCACCTGGGCCTATAGGTAGAATCTAAGACCAAGACCAAGCTTTCTCCAATATTGGCAACCCAAGTTGAAAGAAAAACAGCACCATTAAAGCCACTGTTGAAACCTGCCACTATACGTGAATGTTCTGTAAGCTAAATTTTAGTATGTGCAAATGTGAGGTGAGGCTTCCCTGAGCTTCACACTCTTTAGCTTAACCCACTAGCCTCAGGCCTGATCCAGCACCCTATTATAGTCTGTACACTTGGTACTACAGATTTCCACAATCACCAACAGAATTTCTGAGACAGAATTTGAATTCCACTCTTGTATCTGACATCTAGCGAATGTGACTGTAGATTGAGCAGAGCTGTTAGGCGATTTGTACCTCCATATGAACTCGGTGGAAGCTGTAACCATATACTTGCGATAAGAGAAATGGGTCGCGGAACCTGCCTTCACTTCTATCATGTCTCCTGTCCTCATTCTGCAAAAACACCAAACATGTCTAAAAACTACCAGGAAAGGGGTGTACACAAGAGTGTTTCCTTGGGGAAAAACTAAAGATCCATAGACTAGACCCCTCTTAACTGTGCCAGCCCCAGGAGTGAGGAAGGATAGAGATTACTATCAACACCGTGACCAGAGGCTACAACGCCCATCCTCTCCTATCCTCCCCTCTGGGTTGCTGCATTTGTACCTTTCTTACCAATGTACAATTGTGGGAAATATCACTATAAAAACATTAACTATTTAATGCACATTATGGAGTATTATTATCTTCATTTATCATTTCACAGTGTGCCTTTATCACAGAGTGTCTCAGTGGTTCCTGTTTCCAGTAGCTCCGATTACTTATCTTAATAAAAACCCATACACTGACAGGCATTTTGCATAAGGTAGATAGGTCCAATCTCTTTATTTGGCTCTGCAGTGTAATCAATCTATATTATTAAAATTCGTTTGCATTTTTGCTGATTCAGACCTAGCAGAAAAAGTTATATATGACTTAAAGAGCATCAGTTATAACACTGCATTCAGGCGATATATCATGCAAGCAAGTCCAGCTACTGCAGTGCTACATTTAATTTTGTTGTTCCTAAGGGAAACCATATAATATATTGAAAACTTGTCAGAGTTGTATGGTTAAACTTTTAATTAAACTACAACGTTGTATATTGTCTTACAGTTCAGGAATAAAAATTTGTAAAGCACTGCCTGACTAACTTTGTAATACAATTACTCCAATAGGTAACTCCAAAAACTAGTTTTATGACTTGCCAACAAGACGTCATCTTACCTCTCCTGAGAAACAGAGGCCATGAATTCTTAAAAGAAATCGATGAAAGTTACAGCAACCTTACATCTCATTTAAGATTTTGCAGTTTCATTAGAGGATGGTGATAAATGCCTGACTACTTCATTGATGGGTTGTGGTAGCTTGTTTGGTGAAATTTCCCTCTTTTTTTTTTTCCTCTTTAAAATAAGTTGATCATAAACCAAGCTTGACAAGTTATCTTCGTTACATAGAATAACACTGTGGTCTTGGTGACTACAGTTCTCAGCACAAAAGATTAGTGGTTATATTCACACTTCAGATGGCCCCATCCTTACTTTTCCACAGATTTTGTCAATAACTTCAATTTGTACTAATACAAATCATACACATTATTGTGGCATGCTCAACAGGCTAGGTTGCAACCAGTGGCTGGCCACCTGTAGACACATATGCCCTGAACATCTCCTGACAGATTATCGTAAAGACATGGATATAATTTTCAACAATTAAAGCTCTGTTTCTGTTCTCTTCAAATCACCTCCTCCTTGACCTGTGTTATTTCACACAGGACTATACTTGTTTCTTAGTTCTCTACACCTGTCTGGTAATTACGTCCTTATTAGACTCTTCTCTTAAAAACTTTGACCTAAATGTAGTTTTCCCACCAAAATATTGCCCAGTTAGTTACTTCCCTCACTTGACCACTTTATGATCACTTTTTATCACCATTCGGTATGGTTCTTCTTCTTCCTATGATTCCTAATATTCTTTATTTATTTTACTTTTGGGTCCAGGTGTTATTTAAATAACTTTTAAATGAGGTGGACAACCACTTTAAAGGAATTTTCTCATTATAATCAGCTTTTAACATGTAGGGATGAATAATTGAAGACTTTTACTAAATACGTTGCTTTGTTGATTCTTATTTGCTCAGGAGATAAAAAAGATTTTATCTCCTCTCAGAGCACACAGGTTTCTCTGGTTACGACCATCTCTCTTCCTACTCTGTCCTATCTCTCATTGCTCTAAGCTGCTGTCACTCACTCAGTCCATTCATGGCGAGTCACCTCTGGCAGAGTCTTATCTCTAGCTATGGACTTTGAAAGCTTCTCATTTAGCTAATTAAACACTCTTTAGAGCTCTGAAGATTGTGTGATACACATTATAAATCTCCTGCATTTATTATTAGCACGTGTGATTCTAAAGCTGACTGTGATTGTGAAACTACATCTTTACTTCCCGCAACAAAACAGAGTAAAAACGTATACAGAGCAATATACAGTATCTATGTATAGGTTTAACAGAAGTGACACTTTTTATCAAAGAATATAGTCTAACAAGAAAGAATGTACAGTTTGTCCCTCTTAGAAGGTCACGCTCGAGAGCACTGCTACAGAGTAGATTTGTATAGTGGGTCTTTGGGATAAACTCCATGATGGGCAAAGACAGTTTGGATTAAACAAATAAAACTTTATTTAGTATTTTAGTTATATGTGTCTATTATATTTGTAGACCATTACATAGGAAATGTTCACTTCTTTTCATAGCTATCAGTATCTCTTTCAAACCTTTTTTGGATATCAAATCTGATTACAATATGTCTGTCTTTACCTCTTATTTCAATTTCTGTTAGTAACTTTCCATCTCTGCCTAGGCCTGATGACAATGGCCCCTGCCTGCTTCTGCTCCACTGCTGGCTGATAGACAAATGACTCCTTATTCTGCAACATTAAACTGGCAACTTGAACTGGTCATTATTACTGACAACTGGCAGCTAAATGTTGTCTACTATGGCAGGCTAATATATGCCTACAGCCCCTCCTTCTCTCCAGGGTCCCGTGGTAACCCTTGATTGGCTGCAGTTTGCATTTGATGCTGGTGCTCAAAAGCTTCAGTACCCAACAAAGTACAAAGTGCAATATTAACATTATAAGCACACTCTACATAAGTATGGCCTAAAAGACCATCTTTCTAGGCAGGCCTTTTATACTTATACTTTTATACTGCAAATCCTCATCTGATCCTGAACCGAATCCCTTCTTTTTACAGTAAATCCCACACTCCATGTGCTCACGCACTTCATATCTGTGCATAAATGCACATACTCTGTCTAGATAGCTGGCTCATGCAGTTTTATGTTTGCCTTGTTCTCCGTTGGCACTTTTTCCTCTTGTATTATCTCTACTTCCTCTTTTTGGATTTCTTAATTAGTTTGTTACTCTGTGATGTCTCATTTTGTTCACCCTCTAAATTTTCAAATACTGCGTAATATGCTAACGGGGTTGTTCACCTTGTAAGAAAATCAAAGCAGCAACTCCTGAGGCCCCAGTAAAATAAAGAAAACTTATACCCATGAATGGTGATGTGGGTAGAAGCATTGCATTGGTGACATCCCTATTTGGGAGAGACAGAATGAAGTCAGAAGACTGGAGAGACCTAGGGCAACATGTATGAACCTGTTTAGATCTAAAACTCACTTTTTTGCCAATAGTATCCTATGGGTAAAAAAGTGAGTTTTAGACCTAGACAGGTTCTTACATGTGGCCCCTAGTGCTGGAACCGGGGACCAGAGGCAGGTGAGTGCAAGCTTTTGTTATTTTACTGGGTCCTCAACAGTTAGGCCGTGTTCACACGGCTTATTCCCGACGGATTTGTGAGCCGTATTGAGCGCACAAATCCGCCGTGAATAAGGGGCGGGACGGGGGGGGCGGGGCCGCACGGCGGGGGCGCCGCACCCGGCCCCATAGACAATGCATTGTTTACGGCGCGTCCGCGCCGTAAATAATGTGCATGTCACTTTCTCCCCCCGCGGCGGATTCGCCGAGCGGGGAGGAGCGACGGAATCCACTGTTCTCTATGAGAGCAGTGGATTACCGTAATTGCTGCCGCGGATTGGCGCCGTACTGCAGCGCAAATCCGGCGCGCTGTATGGCGCCAAACCGCGGCAGAATAAGCCGTGTGAACGGGGCCTTATTATTATTATTATTATTAGTCGTAGTAGAAGGACTAGTACAGCGTCTATAACCCTAAATAATGAGTATTTTTGTGGCAAAACTGATTTTGTATTGCTACTGATTTTGTAATCTTTGTAGAATGATATATCATTTTTAGACTTAGAAATGACCATCGATAGGTAATGTACCTTTAAATCAGAATTCTGTTAGGTAGTTTGACTGCTCATTAAATTGGCAGCATAATTGTGGTACATCAGAAACTATATTAATGTGCTGATTGCATGTCGGATTGATTACAAAATCTGCAGTGCAGTAATCAACATAACTAATGTGGTGCTCTAGATCAGAGAAAATGTTACTAAATTTACCTACATGAGTCGAGTATAGAATACCTGTCATGTGTTAATTCCTACATTATGCAGCTATTGTAAGCTATGCTTTACAAAGCAGAACAAAGCCTCGAAAGTTTTCCAGTGAAATTGCTGCAATAAAGAAAATGATAATCTAAAAAATTAACTTTCCCTGTGCGTTCTCATCCTTCTATTGCTGGTTACCCAGCATGCCTTAGAAATAGGATTAGCTTAACCTTCCACAATTTTGGAAAATGGACAAATTCGCTTGGCAGCAGTTTCTGGTCATAGATTTGCCTATTTCTTGCTTTCTTTTTTCACCAAAATGTTTGCACCATAGAATCAGGTGAACCCTACAAATATATTGTTGGAGAAATAACTAAATAACTTTTACTAATAATACCAGATAAAAATAAAATAGATCCTGCTATAGCCCTATCAAAAACACTCTACCTAAACAGAGCACCCACCCTGAAAAGGGTCACCCTGTTCTCTGCTCTTTCCCTGACTGCTCTTAAAGAGGTCATGCCACTTCAGACATTG
Organism: Phyllomedusa bahiana; assembly: GCA_025379985.1. NCBI lineage: Eukaryota > Metazoa > Chordata > Amphibia > Anura > Hylidae > Phyllomedusa > Phyllomedusa bahiana. The sequence continues at coordinate 65,699 of JAODAL010011884.1, read as the reverse complement.
ATGGCATATTGCTAGGATTCATGGAAAGTAGTGTTGTAATAAAGCCAGCTCACCTTTACATGAACAAATGTGGAGTGCACAGCTTGATCCCAGGAGGCCACTGGTTAAACAAACTGTTACGATTCCAAAACGATGGAGCGCCATCACCAATCGAAGTAAGAAGATGGAGACTTTATTGACTCTTTACATTAGGTGAGTAATAAAAGGCTGATGTGTTTCGGTTTAGCAGCACCCTTAACCAGGCCCGGACTGACCATAGGGCAAACCGGGCATTTGCCGGGGGCCCGCCCCTGCCAGGTCCCGGACGCTGGGGGGACGGTGTTCCCCCGCGGCCCGAGGTGGCTCGGCACCCGCCCGCGACAGAGGCCGGGTGTTCCCCACCCCGGCGGGCCGACAGGCCCCCCTCGCCACATGGCTGCACGGCCGGGTCACTGACCCAGCCATGCAGTCATCACGGCCGCCGCCTGCACTGCGCGGTGCAAGCAGCAGCCGAGGCTGAGCATCTGGGATCTACTGATCCCGTCTGCTCTGCTCCCAGGAGGCCGCGGAGCAGGCGCGCGAGGCGATGACGTCATCGCGCACCTGCTCGCGGCCCCACTCTCTGCAGTGAGCGGCCACCGGCTCCAGAGTGAAGAGGAGGGGGCAGCGGGTGTCCGGGTGAGTATTACTTTTTTATTTTTTTTAACTTTTTACTGTCCCTGGCTGCCTATAATTGCCCTGCCCTGGCTACCTATATACAGCCCTGCCCTGGCTATATACAGCCCTGCCCTGGCTACCTATATACAGCCCTGCCCTGGCTACCTATATAAAGCCCTGCCCTGGCTAACTATATAGCCTGCCTGGCTATATACAGCCCTGCCTGGCTACCTATAAAACAGCCCTGCCCTAGCTACCTATATACAGCCCTGCCCTGGCTACCTATATACAGCCCTGCCCTTGCTACCTATATGATGCCCTGCCCTGGCTACCTATATGATGCCCTGTCCTGTCTTCCTATATGAAGCCCTGCCCTGGCTATATTATGCCCTGCCCTGGCTACCTATATGATGCCCTGCCCTGGCTACCTATATGATGCCCTGGCTATATGGTACCCTGCCCTGGCTATCTATACCCTGCCCTGGCTATATACTTGCCTTGCTTGATCCGCCTGGCTATCTATACTCTGCCTTGGCTATATGATGCCCTACCCTGGCTTCTTACCTGCCTGTTTATGATGCCTGCCCTCTACCTATCCCTGCCTGGCTATATGATGCCCTGCCTGGCTATATGATGCACTGCCCTGGCTACCTATACCCTGCCTGGCTATATGATGCCCTGCCCGGCTATATTATGCCCTGCCCTGGCTGCCTATACCCTGCCCTGGCTATCTATACCCTGCCTATAATAGCACTGCCTACCTATACACTGCCTTTAATAGCCCTGCCTACTTACACACTGCCCTGGCTGCCTATATACTGTCCCTGTCCTGTCCCTGTCTGCCTATAAGTGGCCCTGTCTGCCTGTTTACTGGCCCTGCCTGCCTGCATACTGTCACTACCTGCCACTTATCTGTCATTTTTTAATTTCTAATTTTTCGGGTCTAACATACGCTGTTTGGGGAATTGATAGGAAAGTGCTAGAAGAGAGAGGAGTCTAAGATGTATTTGTTGTAAATTCTACAGGGACGAGTAGTGGCCACTAGAAGAGGACACTGCATGCTGTACCAGACAGAGAAAGAAATGGAAGAGAACAACAAGGGAAGACGCCATGGAGGTTTGTGTCAGAAAGAGAAGAAAAGGAGAAGAAAACAACTCCGATCAGAAATGACGTCTCCGGTGAGTCCCTGCTGCCAGGGGTCATTTTACTTCTATGTTGAATCAGGGGTTTCTCTGCACCACTGTTTCTTTTTTACTTGTGTGTAGGGGGCTCTCACACGGAGCGGTTTTGGTGCATTTTTTTATGTGTTTTTTTTTTTTTGTGCAGAAATGTTCAGCATTAACTGCTTTGCCTTTCTGCACAAAATGCACCAAAAACGCTCTGTGTGAAAGCAGCTTTATAGTGTAGTTTATTTTAGAAAGTGGCGAGGTGCGAGAACAATGGGAATTTTTTAAGCGGATATTGTATGTGGGCTGCTGGGGGCTTAGTGCCAGGGCTGATTTTTATTCCCATTCCGGCCCTGCCCTTAACCATAGCTTCATTAAGAGTGCTGCTAACCCGAAAAATGTCAGCCTTTTATTACTCATGTAAAGAATCAATAGAGTCTCCATCTTCTTACTTCGATTAGTGATAGCTCTCCATCATTTTGGAATCCTAACATATTGCTAGGATCTATGATCAGTGTCATATGGATGCAACTTTGGGATTCGCACCTATCTCAAGGGTAAGCCCCAAAAACTCTCGGTTCTGAATAGAGAGGTGGTCGGGACTTTACCATTGAAATTGCCATTCAGCTATATTTGGAATTCCCATTCATTTCATTTGGAGAGTCCTGACCACGTCTCCATTCAGTACAGAGAGTTGTTGGGGCTTATTCTCAAGATAGGGTGGGACCCACAGTTATAGTCATTGGTGGCATATCCTAGTGATGTGCCATCAATGTCTGCAGTGAGACAACCCCTTTAAATATCACTTTAAAAAGACGTCTCATATTGAAAAGAGAAGAGTATTCTTATAGATAACCCACAAGAGCATACTGCAAATGAATCCCAATCTTAAAATAAAGAAATAGTAACCAAAGATACAACATATTCCTCTATATAGTTTAAATCAGATTCTATTGATGAATACACCTCTCCAAATAACAAATCTGGAACTCAGTGCAAACAACATAGCAACACAAATAACATAGATAGTGGCAGAGAAAGAATTCAGAATTAACCGCAATGGAACAACAAAATGTAGTAGTTACAACAGACAAACCACACTACAATAGTCATTTTCCTCATGACCTCCCATGTCTCAACTAATATAGATACTCTTGCTTGTTGTGAGAAGATGGTATAGATACTCCTGTCTGATCAAAGAAGATGTGGCGATAAAAGGGGCTACCTGCTTCCCGTGGTTTTTATCTGTTGGTGTATCCTGAAAACATACAAACTGTTAAGTAAGCAGCGCCAACCTGGAGATAAAGCACATGTGCCCTGGTTTCCTTTGACCATTTGGGGCCTTAAAGGGGTTTTGCCAAGAAGTGATTTCCTCAACAGGCTGAACTTGAGACTGGAAAAGAGGGGTGTTGTGTTTCTGTGTTTAAAAAACAAGTGCCTCCTCTGTTATGTCATAGTACCACCTTCCATGCACGTTCCCGAGGCTCAGTCTCTCTAGTTGAGCAAACATTGTTTTGCTAAATCACAGAGAATAACTATTTTTCACAAGTTAATGGGTTTTGTTTTCTCCCACTTAACTGCTCAGGAGAGAAGATTAGCTGCACGCAGGCAGGCAGGTTTCTTTCATTCCTTCACAAACTGCTGGACTCGGGGCGGAAGAAGGGCTGAGCAGTGAGCCAAGGGAGCGTCTGCAATCTGTACTCTGATAATTACATTACAACCAGTGGATTCCCTATACAGGAGACAGAGACTTTTTCCCCCAGTCCCTACAAAGCTCGTTCATGTTCCCTTTCATCAGATAAGAAGTTCAAACCAAGCAAGCATGGCCAGATCAGCTCCTGTCAGTGTCCTGGTCCTGTTTAATGTAAACTGTCAGGAAACTAAGGGCATGCATTTAATGCTGTAGCTGTCACAGGCTTCACTTTTTTTAATGACATATATTTAGAAAAGTTTTTAAATATCCATTTTGGAGGATCTCACGTCAACATTAGATTGTGGAAAAACCCCTTTAAGACGTGTCAGGCCCTTGGGCAACTGCCTAATGTGCCCAATGGATAAGATGGCTCTGCTTCTAACAAACACTGGCTCTATTGGCATAAACATAAAATGCAACTGTTTATTGTGTGCACTTTTATGTATTATTCTCCGTTTATAAGGAGAAAGTGATATGATTTTTATTTGCAATATGCTTGTTTTAATATTCAGTAGGTTTGCTGCACAAACCTCTCATTGTCGGAACAGAACAGGTTCTACTGTATTATTATTCTCCTTAAGTGCTTTTGTGCGGCGTTGCGTTTTAGTCAACCTGGCTGGAAACTCCACCTCATGGAAAAGTGAGTGACAAAACCAAGAATAACAACGTTAATTATAGAGAATGCTTCACCGATGCTTCTTTTACCAGCACAGACCAATTTAAACACCTCTAAATGTATATCCGTGATGACTTTAACAATAAACTGTAAACAACTGACAAAACATCAGCTATTTCACAGCAAAAAATTGTATGAGCTTCTTCTTATGGTAAACAGTACAAATTATTATAAGTATGTATGCTTAAAATTCTCATTTTACTTTTGAAAGTACTGCTTTGGTTTGGAGGCGCCTTAAATATTATTTTAGCCAATTTTCTATAATTATGTTATAACTGTAATTGCCCATTTACCAGCAAATCTGCATTGCTGCTGTGAAATCAATCAGGCAAATTAATTTTTATGATATTTCTAAACGGTTCATTATGTTATTCTCTGACACAGCTTTTAAAGTGGTTCTACAGCAGAGCTTCACTGTAACTAAAGACAATAATAAGCTGACAGACTTAGAATAAAGGTTAGGGGCCTAGGTTTTTTATGTTTTTAGTTTTTCTGGTAGTGAGGTTACTGTTGGTTTATGTTGGCTCTTCAGAAATTGAATCACAGTAGGACCCCTTATTACTCCAGCTGTCAGCTATTCTTATGTTCACCGTGTGGTTTCTAATTATAGTAGACGTAATGCATGTAGCTTCATGCATGTGCATTGATTATGCTTAAAGGGGTTGTCCCATCTGGCTGTTTTAACTCTTCACAACCAGTCTCACACTTTCTGTGCAGGCTGTGGCTTGCTCTACAGCAGTGATGTATACTTCAGCTCTGCTAACTTCTATTCCTGGCTGAGCCCGTTACAGGAACTATACTTGAAAGGATTATGAAAAACAATGACACTGTCCAAGCAGAATATTTGTCATGAGAGGAAACTTCTAGTGAGAGAAAAAAAACTTACATGTTGCCAAGACACCCTGTTAGCTGCTGAGTAACTTGTAATGTTGTCGCTAAAAGCCCTCGACTTAGTCCTCATTGTTTCCAAATTAATATCGGAATGGACATTTGCGCATTATGTCCGAAAATTGATGCCTGGCGTCAAGTGGATTCAGATGCAAAATTCTTTATTTAGTTAACAGATACAAGTTTTTATACAGGTGGTTTAGAGGTGGTAACATTAACACCATCATGACTACTTCATATTTTGATTACAATTTGCAATTCCATTGGTTACTTATCAAACTCAGTACCCCTTTAGAAAGCGGATTAATGCGAAACACGCGTCAGGATGGCAAGCGTGGTTCCTTCACCGGTAAGGTCACTGGTCATTATGGAATCGTGATTTCTTATATTTTTTACTGCCTTGATTGATGAGGTATAATGGAGATATCTACATAATGTATCTGTGCTGAAGAAGTATTGAGACACCCCTATATGGCTACTTAAACCAGGGGATATATTTATGAAAGATGTCTTACTTAATATACTTATGCTTTATTTGAGATATGCTGATACACATTTAAACTGTAGTGTACTTTACATTGAATTACATAATATTTATTAATACTGTACGGTGTTTGTGACCATAGGCTTGCCTGTTTTGGACTTTTTATGGATGCCTCAATTTTGTATAGTATCTTTTTAGAGATGTTATCAATAAAAATTATTACCTTTTTTACCAGATACTCTCTAATTTTGTTGTTGTTAGAATCTATGTTTAAATCTTATTAAATTAAATACCACTTTAAAAGATGTTACTGAATGACATCCAATCAATACCTCTGTACACTACTCAAATAATACTACCATACAGTGCATACATTGTAAAGTTATATAGTATCAAATAATAGTGTTATAAAGAGCAACAATCATATATACATGCAATGCCAAAATAATATCACTACAGCTTGTTCCACTTACTGAAGGCCCAGAAAAATCATCTATAACTTCAAGACTCATGAACAAATTTAAAAATGGTCAAAATACAATGAAAATACTCAATGAGGATCAGGAATCCCTCATATCATGTGCTTGGTGTCCTCATCTGGCTCAAGCATGCTAGGGCTGGCTTCAGTAATTTCAGAGCCTTATACAGCCAAAATATCTGGGTCTCCCTGGAAATTAACCGTTCTTACCTTGCACCATATTAGCAGGTCTTGTTTTTCTTTTAAAAAAAGTTGAGTCCCTGACAGCAGTACTACCAACACTGCCCTAATGGTGGCCCTGAAGCATGTCCCTAGAGAGGGGGACACCCTGCTTATTGCGTCCACTTAATGTATAGTACCTAAAAGTTTTTCTTAACTCTACGGCTAAGCTTTGGCTGTTGAGACACTTCAACTTCTGCCATGTACTGGCAGCCTGCAGTATAGTTTTTTTTAACTATACATGTCTAGGCAGACTGCAAATGGTTTTGCAGTGACGTTTCTGAGCATCCCTGCAGAATATATCTGCAGCTGCATGGAAATCGTGGCGCTGCAGGAGTGGAGATCTGACACTGACAGCTGGACTCTAGAGAGGAGGCAGAGATGGTTTATTACCAACCCTGCCTTCCAGATCACTGTATACATAGCAGTCAATGAATCCCATGTATGCAGTTTATCAGAAAACCTTCAGGTTTTCTGATTCTGTCCCCAGTAATGACCACCAGGGCTGGGTAACTACAGGAGGTGCTGGGTCTAAACAGACCCAGATCAGCTCTGCAGTCAGTGCTGTAGGCTGTATTCCCCCTGTAACTGGGGAAAATATATCAACTACAGGAGGAATCAGCTTTAAAAAAAAAAAAAATCTGTCCAGAGATCTTTTCTGATTTATTTAATTTTTTTTTGGGGGGAAAGGGGATGAGTGTGAAATAAATGTAAAAACATAATAAAGACAAAATAAAAAGTAAATAAAAAAACACACACAACTCAAACCACGTTTTAGTTCTGCCCCAATTACACTAAAACTACATATCATCTATATAAAAACATCTGTAATGGAAAAGTGGCACAATTACAAAACTTGTTTCAGTGGCACTCTTAAGAAAAAAAATCTGACTTTATCCCTGATATTATTTTTAACCCCTTAAGGACCATGGATGTATGAGTACGTCCCAGGGTCCCTAAGGGGGTTTGCGGTGGGATCGCTCCGCGACCCCCCCGCACAGCCGCGGGGTGTTAGCGGCTAATCGGCGCCAACAACCGGCCGTTACAGTGTGAACGGGCAGCATCGCCCGCCCACCCTGTTTAACCCTTCAGATGCTGCGGCAAAGATGGCCGCGGCGTCTGAATGAATGAATGAAGATCGGTGCCGCGCAGAGATCTTCAGGGCGACCAGCATCGCCGCAGCATAACTGCAGCAATCTGACGCCCGGACATGGCAGTGAGGAGCCCTGTGAACGCTCCCACCACTGCCATGTCCTGTTTGCCCCACTTCCGGCCGCAGACAGGAAGTGGGGAAACTGCCATCTTGGTACAGTCTAGTGCATCGTCTATGCAATGCATTAAACTGTATTAACGATCGCGCCACCTAGTGGTCAAGAACCCTAGGTGGACTCATTGTTACAGTAAAAAAAAAAGAAATAAAGTTTTGAAGTAGAAAAAAAAGTATTAAAAGTTCAAATCACCCTCCTTTCCCCATTTTACAAATAAAACAATAAAATAATAAAAAAAGTTACACATATTTGGTATCGCCGCATCCCAAAAAGTCCGATTTATAAAAATATAACATCATTTATCAAATACTCTGAACACCGTAGAAAAAAAAATTCCAAACGCCAAAATTGCGTTTTTTGGTCATTTTACGTCACTTAAAAAAATGAAATAAAAGTGATCAAAAAAGTCGCATGCATTCCATGCAGTTATGAATGATAGCTGGCTCTCCCCAGAGGTTTATATCTGTCCCTGTCTTCTCAGTCACTGTATATACAGGGCTCCACAAGTGCTGTTTACACAGAGAGACTATTAACTTCCTTGGTCATATGTGGGCCACTTTTCAAAGTATGGCCAATTTTTTAAGTACAAGGATGAATTAAAACCACTGGTACCATGGAGCTACAAAGACCTTCCATCTGATCTGATCATCTGCTCTTCTCTCATTCACAGGTATGACCACTGCAGAACATCTCACCCTCCAGTCTGCTTGCTTTCACTCTGTCTAATATCCCTTGGTATGACCACTGCAGAACATCTCACCCTCCAGTCTGCTTGCTTTCACTCTGTCTAATATCCCTTGGTATGACCACTGCAGAACATCTCACCCTCCAGTCTGCTTGGATTCACTCTGTCTAATATCCCTTGGTATGATTATGGCTTAATACAACTGTACCTTCCTGTCCCCATCCCCTGTTGTGTGTGTTTGTTTTTTTAGTCTACCATCTTCACTTCAATTTGTCGTCTATCCTCACCCCCCCCCAACTTGTTAATTACCTGTCCCAACCCCACCCCTCTTGTTTGATCCTGGTATGCAGATTGGGTTTTAATTCAGTGTAAAAGTCATATCTTGACCTTGGTCATATGTGGGCCACTTTTCAAAGTACGGCCAATTTTCTAAGTACAAGGATGAATTAAAACCAGAATTTAACCCAGGATTAAACAAGGATTGCAAAAGGTACCAATAACTTTTCCTTTTCGCTTCCATCTACAACCTAACAGCCTGCCACAGTCACTCACCATACTTTTCCTGTCCTCTATCATCTGAACCTTCATATTCCTGAAACTGATTGCCTATCCCCATACTCCTCTGCTGGGCAATGAGCTCTTTATCTCCCTCTGCATTTTACCCTCTCATCTGTCTGCTGCCGCCAACCTGTTTCCCACTATCAATGCCTTCCTCACCAAACAGACCCAACCGACTTACTGTCTATCTTACTCCCACCTATTAACCCTCTCACTGCTCCTCCTAGCTGCTGGGGACATATCCCCAAACCCACGGCCCCCTCAGCACATTCCCACTGTTTTATCTCCAGCTGCTAACAGACCTGTTTCTACATACTCCCATCACCCTGCAAACTTAAAACCTATTCCCTTGTGCCCTCCTTCTCCTATTTCTCTCTCTGGAGCTCTCTGGAATGCACGGCCTGTATGCAACAAACTCTCCTACATACATGACCTCTTTATATCAAGTAACTTATCATTCCTTGGTCTGACGGAAACCTGGCTGACACCCTCTGACACAGTCTCCCCTGCCGCGCTCTCCTTTGGTGGCCTCCACTTCACCTACACTCCCCACCCTGGCAACAAGCATGGCTGAGGTGTTGGCCTTCTCCTGTCAGACACCTGTTCCTTTGCCCCCACTCGCCTGCTACCTTCTCTCAACCTCCCCTCATTTGAGGTGCACTCTGTCCACATCTACTCCCCCTCCAATCTCCAAGTGGCGGTCATCTACCAACTGCCAGGCCCTGCCACCGCCTTCCTTGACCACTTCGCCTCCTGGCTTCTCCACTTTCTTTCCACTGATATTGATATCCCCACTATCATAATGGTTAACTTTAACCTCCCCATCGACACACCCCACTCTGCTGCCAGCAAACTCCTCTCACTGTAATCTTCCTTTGGCCTCTCCCAGTGGACCTCTGGAACCACTCATAAAGATGGACACACGCTGGACCTCGTCTTCACCCGCCTTTGCCCCCTATCTGACTTCTCTAACTCTGCCACACCCTATATCTGACCACAACCTGCTTACCTTCTCCACCATCTCCACTCCACCTGCTCCTCCTGTCTCACATCTAGTACATCCCCACAGGAACCTACAAAACCTTAACCCTCGCACACTTTCTGACTCTCTTGCACCTCTCTCTACCATATCCTTATTTGATGACCCTGACACAGCCACTGCTTTCTACAACCACACAATCTCCTCCACACTCGATTTGGTTGCCCCTCTCACACACAACAGAACCCGCAAAACCAACAGACAGCCCTGGCACACAAACAGCTGAGGCGAGCTTCCAGAATTGCAGAACGGTGCTGGAAGAAAACCCGCTCCACCAATGACTTCACCACATACAAACAATCACTACTAGTGATGAGCGATTATGTCGACTATCGTCATCGGGTCGATAGTCGATATCGTCAATTATCAAGGCAATTTCCGATAGTCGATAATAGATTTTTGCCGATGACCATTAAAGCCTATGGGAGAGGAACAACACCTTCATTCTTACACCCAAAGAGGGCTGGAGAAGCTGGAATTAACATCCACAACAGAAAACTGGATACGTGCTACATCTTAGGCAACACAATTAGGTTATAAAAGTCACAGAAAAAAAGTCACAGACCATTTACTATCCCTGTCTTGTACCACAGCCTGACCCTTAAACCTGCATGACCCACAAATTAAAAAGTGCCAGAAGGCAGTATTATTTGAACTATCATTTTACTTGAACTGGACATTGACTATCCCTGTCCGGGGACCTCAGCATGACCCTTAAATCTACATAACCCCCAGATTTAAAAAGTGACGAAAAAAGGAGTCTTTGAACCACCATTTTAGTTGAACTGGACATTGACTATACCTGTCCTGGACTGCAGCATGACCATTAAACCTGTCTGACCCACAGATTAAAAAGTGCCGGAAAAAGGAGTCTTCCAACCACCATTTTAGTTGAACTGGACATTGACTATACCTGTCCTGGGTAACCTACATCTGTTCTAGTCTTCGTGTACCTCCCTTGTAAAATTTTCAGAGGAATATTTGTATCAGCTATTTTGTACATGCCAGTTTTTTTAGTAGTTTAATTCTAGAAAACACATTTTTAAAATAGGATGGAATCCCACCATGTCTTTGTTTCTCTTTTTTTTGTATTAAATGGGTTGTCATCACAATATGTATCCATTAACAGTGTCCTACCTATTCCTGTTTTGACAGCACCATCACCCTTGAGCCACTCTTGACAATTGTGAAGAACAAATGTCTGTTAGAAACCAAACATTTTTTACAATAGGACCTGTAGTATAGCTGCATTTCACAGCAATATGCCCCCAAAAATTCAAAACATGACCCTTGAGCCACTCTTGACAATTGTGAAGAACAAATGTCTGTTAGAAACCACTTTTTTTTATAATAGGACCTGTATTATAGCTGTATCTCACAGCAAAATGACCCCAAAAAATTATAAAAATGACTTCTCAGCCACTGTTAAAAATTGTGAGGGAGAAATGCCACTCAGAAGCCACATTTCTGTTCCAAAGGAACATGATAAAAGCTGTATCTCACAGCAACATGACCCCAAAAAATTATAAAAATGACTTCTCAGCCATTTTTAAAAATTGTGAGGGAGAAATGCCACTCAGAAGCCACATTTCTGTTTCAAAGGACCATGATTATAGCTGTATCTCTAAGCAACATGACCCCAAAACCATTGACAATGCGAAAAATTCTAAAGATAAAGTGAGTAAATGGAATACGGTGAAACCTTGGTGTCTCTTACAGTCTCCTCACCGCAAAACCAGCAAAATGATCTTTTGGAAACTGAGAATAAAAATTGCAGTAAGAAATTATCATTTAAAAAAAAAAAGTTTTCAAGAGGACCATTTCTTTTGGAAGAGGAATGTGAAGTAGACCGGCAATTAATTGGTGACCTTGGCATCTGGGGCCACAACATCATCAGAGATCCATGCCTGATTCATCTTGATGAAAGTCAAACGATCCACATTATCTGTGGAAAGCCGGATGCGTTTGTCTGTAATGACCCCTCCAGCTGTGCTGAAGGTCCGCTCAGATATGACGCTGGTACTGGGCAGGGACAACACCTTTTATGGCATGGCGAGCGAGCTGGGGGCCATTCATCCATTTTGGATAACCAGAAGTAGATTGGGGTCGGAACACAGCCAAAAACATCGGTGTTGAGACGCAGATAGTCGTGCACCATGATCTTAAGCTGGTCTCTGTGTGTTGCATGTGTGCCCTGCATTACGTGCATTGGTGAGGTGGTAAATAAAGATTGCAAGAGGTCTACCATTAGGCTTCTGCCACATTACCTGCTGCTGCTGCCGCTACGGCTACTTGCCACTCTACTGCTGTCACGTCGCTGATGTTGTTCCACCGTGAAATTTGAAGAACGTGAAGCAGACGCAACAGATGTCTCCAGTTAATCAATCAGCAAGGCTCCATTTCCTGCATTTTTTCTCTCTATTTTGGGGGGGTGGAAAGGAAAGTTTTGTTTTGTTTTGTAACGGGGATCCAGGAGGTGGCCACCCATACTGTTGTTCATTTTGATGGCCTTAATTTCGAGGATATGGGGAAAAAAGGAGCATCCAAGCACTCATGTGAGAGATGGAGCCTTGGGTTTCCAAAGCCTTCTGGGCGAGGGGCACTAGCAAACTGATCTTTCTCATCTTCCTCCTCCACCTCAAATTCGCGCCAACCTCTTTCCAAGGCAGGGACGTCGGTAACGTCAGTGTCCAGGAATACCTCATCCTACTCCTCCACTTCCTCCGGCACAGGTTCAACACAGCCCTGACTTGCCTCAGATTATGCACCGGGAGAGCTAAGGTGCCGCCTTGCACTAGCCCTGGACCCTGAACCACTGCCTAATGAAGACCGATAAAATTGTGAAACTGTCGGGCCTTGTGGTTTCGACGGAGAAAAAGGCTCCGTGTCCGCATCTGTGTCCGTCTCCTCCTCCGTCGCTGGGGGGACCTGATGTTTCAGAGTGTCCAACGATCGTTCCAGAACTAAGATCACCACAATGGTCATGGGTGACAAGGGCATTGTCTGCACTGCCATTTTTGTGGCTTCTTCAAAACTGGCAAGGATGGTGCAGAGCTCAATTCCTGCCTCCACTCTCAGTGGCTCAACAACCCGAGGTCCGCAACCGCTGCTTGTCAGGCCAAAGTGTCACTTCGTACTGCGTAATGGCATTGCGCTGCTGCCACAATCGCTGGAGCATGTGGAGGGTGGAATTCCCGCGTGTTGCCACTTCAACAATGAGATGGTTGACGGGGAGGCCGAGCTAATGCTGCAATGCAGCCAGGCGGGACGAAGCAGGGTGCGAACGGCGGAAGTGCGAACTCAGACCTCGAGCCTTCCTCAGCAGGCAGTTCAGACCTGGGTAGCGCTTTAGAAATTTCTGGACGACAAGGTTCATGACATGTTCCAGGCAAGGGATGTGCTCCAGCCTACCGATCTTAAGGGCGGCCAGCAGATTTAGACCGTTATCGCACACCACCTTGCCTGGCACAAGATTCTTGTCACCCAGCCAGCGCTTGGTCCCCGTTTCGGAGAGCCTCCACAGCTCCTGACCTGTTGTGTGGACGTCTCCAAGACAGAGTCATTTCAACACGGCCTGGTTTCTCAGGGCACGTGATGCCACCAGAGGACCTTGGGGGAAAGAAGTGCGAAAGGGATTCTCCTGAAACGTCGCGTGGTTACACTTACCACCCACCCTTCCGCTTACCTGCTCCAGGTTGAATGCCAAGTCTATGGTGCCACGCTAATGCGGTTGCATTGGGAAGCTCTTTATGGCTCAGAGATCGTTGAATCCCGTTGACCACGGAACTATGTGTGGCTGAAGCGCAAGTAACCTCTTTATGTATCTGCTGTTCACTATTTTGCATGATAATAAATAAATGTCTATTTTTGATACTAAACTATTACCCAGCTATGTTTTGAATTGGAAAGAATCCAGCACCATCCCTGCAGTTTTGAAGAGCGTGCGCCGAGCCTGAGAGCCACCGTCACCCCCAGAGACATCCACCCAGCTCACCCAGTGAGTTGTCACAGAGATATAGCGGCCTTGGCTGTGCTTACTAGTCCATGTGTCGGTGGTTAGAGGGACTTTTCCGGACACAGATGCAGACAACGTGCTTGAAATTTAAGATGACACGTGGATGGCCAGGGCAGGGACGGCTTTTTAGGCGAAGAAATGGGCCCGCTCGCATCTGGTATTGGGGGCAGGGAAGGGCCATGACGTGGCGGAAAACCCCTCTGTGTCCACCAGAAACGGAAAGGCACATTTCCAAGGCCAAAAGCCTGGCAATGCCGACATTCAGGCTTTTGGCTTTGGGATGTTTGGGTTAAAGTGTTTCTTCTGCTCCCAAACCGGGAAAACAAAAGGCTGGCTGCTAGACTGGCCGTTGTAGGGCGGCAGGTCTCAAACGGGTTTTAAAAAAGGGGTAGAGGGGTCTCTGGGGGTCCCTGGTGGTACTCGGGGCGACGGTGGAGGCTGAAGCGGGGCTGACCCCTGATCATGACTCGAGAGACTGGGCACTGAGGAACGCTTGGTGGTGGCAGAGGAGGAGGAGGCGGAACAGAGGGTGTGACAGGGGTTGGGAACCGGCTGGTGTGGCCTTTTTTTTGCCAAGTGTTGCCTCCTTTTCAACTCTGCTTCGCGCATAGACTAACATGTTGGTGGTTAAACACCAAAGATTCTTGCCTCTACTGATGCTTTTTAAAAAAGGCGGCAATGACATCGTGGGTGAATCAAGGTTTGCTCAAAAAAGGGCCCCGGGCTTGAGAGCCCGGGCCCTTTTTCAGGCAATAAGCGGAGCGGTGTTTCCGCGGGGCTGGCGGAATCATCCACGAACTTCTCGACGCCCTCTTCCCTTTTTAGGCGGGACCCGTACTGACACACCCCATCGTCTTCCTCCTTGTCCAGTAAAAAGCCTCGCAAGCAAATTCTGCAAAAAAGACCACTTTGGGATCCGCAATGCGTCATCATTATCATCACACAGTGACTTCCTTTGCCCCTGACATTCTCATCCGGAGCGCGGCTAAAAGCAAGGGCACCAAGGCGTTGCCGACCGCCCGGGTTTTTTTGCCATTGACCGCTTCCTTCTCCTCCTCTGATCACAAAAGGGGCTCAAAAAGACAAAATCATCCTTTTTGGGCCTTTTGATCTTTGGAAATGCTTCTGACCCCAACCGCATTTTTTCACAAAGGGGTCTTCAAAAAAAAAAAAAAAAAAAAAGTGGTGGGACACGAGTTTTACTTTTTTGCTGCCTTTGCTTCTTTGGACGGATGCTGATGATGACGACTTTGTGGCCGTGACTGGGGGAGGAGGAAAAACTGCTGGATGCAGGTTGCATTAACCACTGAAGAACAGACTGGGGACACTGTTCGTTTCTGAATTTACAGGGCCCCCCCGACCCAGTGATGAAAGGGCCGACGGTCCGCAACCACGACCGCTGGCTTGCTTGTTTTCGCCAGCGCTGGGAAAGGGGCACCTTTTTCTCGTAACCTCACCTCCTACACCCCCTTTTTCCCGACCGCATTTTTCCCCCACGTTCAGAAAGATAAAAATTTAAGAAGGTATGGAAAGTTTTTTGACAGTCTCTTTTTGAAAACGCAAAAACACAGCTATTCTTAAAAACCCCCCTAATTTTCCTACAGCCAACTAGATTTAAAAAAAATTATATCTCGCGAATACCTGTGAAATGCGGGCGGGGAAAACCAAAACAAAATCAACGTTTCTTCCTTTAGTCCCAGGATTTACAACTGCCCAGTAGGACTAGGAATTGATAGTTTTCAACAAACTATCTACAACTGCGCTATCTGCGCCCCAAAATGAGAAATTTACCAAGCGCAAAAAAATAAATTTGAAATTACACGGGTGAAAATTGCGTTTTTTGCAGCAATGACAAACAAATATTCTGAAAATTTTTTTTATCACAATTGCTACAAAGGGTAATTTAAAAAAAACTGGGGCCGCACCATGGGGAATATTTTTTAAAAAGTTTAGGGTTTAACAAACGGGTGGTTTTTGCCCCCAATGAAATACCCAAAGTAACTAAAAAATTTTTCCTGTATTCTTTTTTAAAGGGACAAGGGGCTCTATGAACAAAACTGGCCCCCACCCAAAGTAAAAAAACCCCCCTTTTAAAAATGTATACGGATAAAAAAATGGGCTTTTGCCCCTATAAATTTAAAAACAGAAATTACTAGCAAATTTCTGTTTTGGTTTAATAAAAAGTACAAGATGGGTCTTTCAACAAAACGGGGGCTGCGAAAAGTGAAAACCCCGGTTTTTAAAAATTTGGTTTTGTTTATAATAAAAGGGGGTTTTTTTGCCCCTATGAAATACCCCTGCGGTGACTAAAAAGTTCTTTTTTCCTATTTAAAGTACAAAGTGGGTCTTTAAACCCAAAACTGGGTTTGCCCCAAAAGGGTAAAAACACGAAATTTTAAAATTTTTTTTGACTGATAAAAATTAGGTGGTTTTTGCCCCAAATAAAAAAACAACAGCAATTATAGAAATTTTCTTAAGGGGTTTAAAAGAAGAGGGGCAATTTTCCCCCAAAAATTCCCGTTTGGGTTCACTTCGCCGAATTTCCCCGGCAAAAAATAACTTCGTTCCGAATTATTTTCGGCCAAATTTCCGTTAAAAAAACGCTTTTCCAGGTCCACAAACCCGAAAGGTTTCGGGTAGAACTTTTGGGGGCCAATTTTTAAATATGAAAGGGAGCTTTAGTTTGGTTTCTTAACAATTTGTTTTTTTAGTATGACCCCGCACTTGACTGCCCCCCCGCTCTTAGAATCGCTTCACAAAAAAAATTCCCCCGGGCATTTAAAGGGGGCCAAAAACTGACCAAAAACCGGAAGGGGGGAATTTTGCCTGATAAAATCATGCCAAGAAAGCGGGAAAAAAAAAAACCTGAGAGCCCCAGGTGGAAAACATTAGTGACAGAGTGTGGAGGTGACGGCCCTTTAGCACAGCGCATAAAGGTCAGAAAAGTGGCAAAATGACTTTCGGGAGGTGCAAAAAACTTAATAGGCCCACAAAAGTGGCAAAATTTACCATGTGTGGGTCACGGCACACCACAGCGCAGAAATAGGTCGACGGGGGGCACAATGACACATTTGTGTAGGCAACGGCAGCACCCAAACAGGACAGCATGAGGTCAGACATTTGGCACAATGACATTCTGGAGGTGGAAAAAACGGGAGAAAGGCCCCAAAAGAGGGGGAAAATGCACAGTTTGTAGGTTAGGAAAGCACCCACGGGCCACAGAAAGAGGTCGGGGAACAGTGGCACAATGACACGGGTGTGTAGGTCACGGCCGCAGCCACAGGAGCAGAAAGAGGTCAGACAGGGGGCCCAATGACACGGTGTAAGTCACGGCAGAAAGCGCATGGGGGTCGGCGGGGAAAAATTAAACATTCGGAGGTGGAAAAAAACAGGAGTAGGCCCAGAGGGGGGACAATGACAAAATTTGTGTAGGCCCACAGAAGCAGCCAAAAGCACCCCCCCAATTCGTCAGACAGTGGCACAATGACACAGGGGTGGGGGTTTCACGGCAGGCCCACACCCGCAGCATGGGGCCCAGACAGTGGCACAATGACTTTTCTATAGGTGGTTTAAACGGGAGTGGGCCCCACGAGTGGGAAAAATGACCAGTTTTGAAAGGCACGCAGCAGCCACAGCGGGCAGCAAAAAGGTCAACAGTGGCCAATGACACAGTGGGAGGTGGGGGGCCCAAAAAACCAGCCCTGGTAAAGAGGGTTTGTTGGCAGAGGGAAAACGGGTCACCCAGATTTGTGGATCGGGGGGGGGTGGGGGGAAATCAAAAAAATATTTGGGCGGGGGGGCAGGTTTTTGAACCCAAACTCTTTTCTCACAGTTTGGGTAAAAGGGGTAAAGGCCCTGATGTGTCAAAGGGGAAATTGGTGGGTAAAAATTTTTCCTTTCTGATCCACCCCTTTATTCTTTCTTGACAAAGGTCAGCCCCGTTCCACTTTTCCCGTGGAAAAGCGGGTTCCCTTGGGCTAACGGGGGGCCCCCGCCCGCCCCCCTAAACACCCGCTCTGAGCCCCCCCTTTTTGGGCCCCGGGCCCGGGAAACGCTTCCCCACTGCAAACTCGGAAAGGGTTCCCGGCCAAACCCCAACCCCGTTTTGGGTTTGCCGGGTAGTCCAGGGGATCTTCTAACTGGGGGGGCAGGTGCTGCCCCCAAGGGTTAGGCCCCCCCCTTTTGGGGTTCCCGGGGGCCCTGCTCCAGGTCCTGCTGCTGCTGCTGCTGGGGGACTACCCTCCCACTAGGGGGGGTGAAGAAGTTTGCTTTTTCCCGGGGAAACTCCAGACTTAGGTTACTGCTGTTTGGAGTGGTACTGCTCCTACCCCCCCCCCTTTCCCCCCACACCGGGGCATTAGTACTTGAGGGGGAAAAAAAACCCCCCGGTCAACCTGTCAGAGGGGGGACGTTGCCCCCACTTAGGCGCGGTCAATTTGTTTTCGGGGTTTTCCCAAATAGTATTTGGGTTTGCCCCTCCCTCTCAAAAGCTGGGAAAAAGGCACCCAATTTTGGCCCGGGTAGCGGGGGGCCCAATAGGGTGGAGACCAAAAGGGTCATCCCTCTGCCGGATGCTGACTATTGGGCTTTTCACTACCGGGGAAAAATTTAAGGGCATGCTGGGGGCCCATCTGCAAAAAGGGGCCTCCGAGGGCTCCCTTTCCATTTCCACTGTTTTACTGCCCAACGGGTTTGGGGGTCTTCTGCCTCGTCTTCCTCATTTTCCATCCACCTCCCCAAGCGGGCCCCTGCCCCCCCCTCTCTTGTCCCCCGGGGTAAAAAAACCCCCCCTCATTTCACAGACAATGCTTTCTGCTCCAATATCCCCCCTCCCCCTCCTTTTAAAGGTCCCCCCCGGGACTCATGTGGCCCGAGATGAATTTGCCACGTCTCCAGCCCCCCTGCCCAGACAGACTTTTCAGCATCTTTTTTCCGGAAATAAAGGGCAGGGGAAAGACGTTATTCACCCCGTAGTCCTGGCAACTGACAAATAACGTCGCCTCCTAAAAAGGGCCCTCAAAAAAAGGGAAAGGTGCCCCAGGGCATGAGTTTGCCCTCTGCATCAAATTTAAACACGGGGGAGTACTTCTGTCTCCCTGGATCATTAAAAAATCTTTAAGGGCCCTTTCCCTCTGTTATACAGCCCGGGTTCAAATTTTGCGGGGGGGGGAAATTTCCCAAAACGGGGGGGAAACTTCGTTATCAAGTTTTTTGGGGGGAGGCCTTTTCTGCCGCTGAAACTCGAGGGGGGTTTTTTCCCCTGGTTTTTGTACTTTTGGAAAAAGGTGCTTTGCCCCGTTTCCGGGCCCAAATTTTTCAGAAGGGGTTTTGAAGACGGGGGAATTTTTAGGAACCTTTTCACAACCGTTTTAAAACACGGGCCCATGCAGGGCAAAAGGCCCTTCCCCCCCGCCGGTAAGCGCGGACACCATTTTTCCCCCCTTTCCCCCCGTCACCAGGGTTTCCCGATTTAGTTGGTGCGGAAAAGGGGCCCCCACTTCGTTTTTATTGCTGCATGACGCGGAACGGGTTTTCCCCCCCTGTGTGATTTCGTTCGCCAGGCAAGCCAGGTGTAGAACTGCGTGACACCGGTCCCTACAATGGGGTTATGAGGGGCCCGTACTTGGGGAAAAGGCTGAAAAGGGGTGGTGGGGTGGAGGAGGAGGAGGCGGACTTTGGGCGCAGGACAGCAGTTTGACAACGTGGAGGAAAAGGGGGCGTTTTCCTTTCCAAGTTTTTGGGTGTTGCCTGGGCCGGAAAAACTTTCACCCAGGGGGGCGAAAAGGGAAACTTTGTACGGGCCCCTTTGCCCGGGAGTTAAAGTCCGGGACGTTTTGCGGGCCGGGCCCCTTTTGGGA
The DNA here is from genome assembly GCA_025379985.1 of Phyllomedusa bahiana. Classification (NCBI taxonomy): domain Eukaryota; kingdom Metazoa; phylum Chordata; class Amphibia; order Anura; family Hylidae; genus Phyllomedusa; species Phyllomedusa bahiana. The sequence continues at coordinate 46,036 of JAODAL010011884.1, read as the reverse complement.
CAACCGAAAGGTTTAAGGGACTGGCCCACCTTCTATTCTACATATTTTGAAAATGCTGGTACTGCCTTTTTTTGGGAAAAAAAATTACGGCTTGGAAAATCTCCATCTCGGCTCGGGGGACAAGCCATTAGTTCTCTTAACGGTGCAGAGTCCCCCAATTTGGGAAAGGGGGGGGACTGCAGTACCAACAAAATTGGGGCAGGAGCATGGTCCCGGGCTGCACCCTTTGGATGGGGTTGGGGCGCATACTGTTGTCTCTTGGGAAACGCCCCCACTGGGAAAGAGCTGGGTCCATTAGAGCGAGGGGCAGGAGGGATTGGACCGGGAGTGATGTAAAGAGAAACAGCTCCCTTCTGCAGGGGGTGGTGGGGCCTTGACTGGGGTGCAATGGATGCGAACCTGGGCGCTTTCTGCTGTTTTCGTTGCTGCGGGGGCAGGATGGAACCCCCCCCCAATCCCCCCCGCCACGTTTCTCCCAGGCCCCCGGATGGTGGGCTGCATTGTTTACCAGGGGCCCTGGTTTCCAACGGGTTGCCCCTGGCCCGCTTACTTTTTGCTTAAAAAAATTTTTACTTTTTACCCCCTATTCGGCTCCTCCCGGAAATCTTTGCAAAGGGGAAATGCCACCCCCGCCGAGTATCGGGTTTTTCCCCCAACGTCCGCACCCGAGGGGACCCACTGCCGCCCCTGCCTCCCGAGCCCCCCTTTCCCTACTTTGTTTGGGCCCGCGAAGCGGGTTTTTTACCCCCTGGCCCCCTTGGGCTCCCGACCCCCCCCCTGCTGCTACCTTGACCCCGGCCACCACCCCTTGCTGGCCCGCGCTGCTGCCTGAGCGCAAGCTGACGCCCTCTTCCTTCCCCCCTGATGATGGAAAACCCTTGCCTTTACCCGGGTCCAAGTGCGGGGCGGGCTACATCATCATCTATTTTTTGTTTCATCGTCCTGCTGTCCTCATCCCGGTTTTTTGGTATGCAGAGGCTGGGCCCCTTTACAAAAATGAAACCCCCATGCCACTTTCAACATCTATTTCTTTGCGCCCAATGCAAGAAAACAGGGGGTTTTGGCCCCATTTCTTCGCTGCCCAAATAGCTGCTGACGGGGCCCCCCTCAAATTTTTTCTCCTCGCTATTTTAATTGGGGCTTTTGGCCCAGACCCTTTTTAGGAAACTCTTGGGCTGAGGGGAAACCGGTGGTTTCAGAGGAGGGGTTTTGGGGCAGGTGAGGGCTGTGACCAGGTTTGGCCATGCCAATAAGGGGTTGTGTTTTGACGTTCCCCCCGACTCTTTGGGTGGGGGTTTTCAGATGTCATATGGGAAAGGGAAAGGGGAATGACCCAGGCAACCAATCAAGAAAAAACCCTGGGGTTGCTGAAACCCAAAACACGGCCTTAAATGACAAGGGGTTTTTGGCCTCACCGAGGGGACCCCTGCTGGAAAGTCCCCTTGCTTTTGCTGCGACCCGGGCCCCGGAATTTTTTGTGCCTCTGCCACTCGCAGGTGAAGGCCTGGGCCCCAAACCCCCTGTTTTGACATACTGTTTGTTCTATAATGGGAAGACACTGTTTGATGAAGATATCTTTATATGATAAATACCCCACCGTTTTTGATGCCAAAAAGAACCACTAAGAAAACTTGGGGAACCCTTTGGGTATAAATTGGCTCCACAAATGGGCCCGGAAAAAAATTTTCGTGGCCTTTAAAAAAATCTTTGTATTTTTTCTCAATTTTAAAAGCACAAACAGGCTTAAAATTTAAACCCTTTGGATATGAAAATTTTGCTACAATTTTATTTTTGGGGGTGGAAAAAAAAAAGTTTTTTTTACTGGTTTTTAAAAATGCTAAAAAACGCTTAATTAAACCCCCGGATTTAAATTGGCCAAAAAAAATTTTAGCAGCCGGGGAAAATAATAGCTTTTTTTGCGTTTTTTACAATTTCGGTTTTTCTACGCACCCAACAAAAAAAAAATTTTAATTAACCTTCACTTTTAAAAAAATGCTACAGGAAAAATTTATTTTTTTTGGGGGTGAAAAAACGGTTTCCCTTTGGGGTCACAACAGCAGAGAACAACGCTTTACTTTTTCCCCTTTATGTAAATTGCGCAAAAGAATTTTTGCAGCCGGGAAATACACTTTGTAGGTGTTACAATTTTTGGGGTTTTCTACGCCCACAAACAAAAAGGGGAAAAAAAATTTTAATTAAACCCCTTTTTTTGTGAATTATGCTTTCCGGGGAAAAAATTTTTTTTTTGGGGGGTTTAAAAAACGGTTTTTGGGGGTCCAACAGCAGCAAACAACGCTTAATTTTAAACCCCGGATGTAAATTTCACAAAAGAATTGAGCAGCCCCGGGAAAATACTAGGTTTTTAGCGTGTTACAATTGGTGTTTTTTTACGCTACACAACAAGAGAAAAAATTGTAATTAACCCCGCTTGTGAATTATGCTACAGGGAAAATTTTTTTATTTTTTTGGGGGTGAAAAAAGACGGTCTATTTTTTTCCCACAAAACAAAAAAAAAAACGCTTAATTAAAACCTGGATGAAATTGCGCAAAAAATTTGGAGGGACCGGGGAAAATACTACTTTTTAGCTTGTTTTCAATTGCGTTTTTTCTACCTAAACAAAAAAGAGAAAAAATTGTAATTAACCTTCGCTGTGGGAAAAAAAGTCCCCGGAAAATTGATTTTTGGGGGTGAAAAAAATGGTTTCTTGGGGTCCCTTAAAAGCACAGAAAAAAACGCTTTAAATTTAAACCCCCCGGGTGAAATTGCGCAAAAAAATTGAGCACCGGGGAAACTACTTTGCTTTTTTAGCGTTGTTTCCAAAATTTTGGGGCTTTCTACGGGTACACCCAAAAAGAGGGGAAAAAAATTTTAATTTAACCCCTTCCCCTTGTTAAAATTATCTCAGGAAAAAATTTTAAATTTTTTGGGGGGGTGAAAAAGAAAGGGTTTTTTGGAGTCTTAAAAGCAGCAGAACAACCTTTAAATTTAAACCCCCGGATGTAAATTGGGGCAAAAAAATTGAGCAGCCGGAAACTACTAGCTTTGTTCGTGTTGCAATGCGTGTTTTTCTACGTACACAACAAAAAGAAAAAATTGTAAATTTAAACCTTTTGCCCTTTTGGGGAAATTAAAAATACAGGAAATTGTATTTTTTGGCGGTGAAAAAAAACGGTTTCTTGGAGTCAAAACCCCAGCAGAACAACGCTTAATTAACCCCTGGTTAAATTGCGCAAAAGAATTGAGCAGCCGGGAACTACTAGCTTTTTGGGGGTTACAATTGCGTGTTTTTTTACGTTTAAAAACAAGAGAAAAAATTGTAATTAAACCCTTCCCCTTTTTGAATTATGCTACAGGAAAAAATTAAAATTTTTTTTGGGATTTAAAAAAGACGGTCTATTTTTTTTCACCCCGCACAAAAACAAAGTTTTTAACCCCTGGATGTAAATTGCGCAAAAGAATTGAGCAAGGGGGAAAACTTGCTTTGTAGGTTTACAATTGGGGTGTTTTCTAAAGCTAAAACAACCCAAAAGAAAAAAATTGTAATTAAACCCTTTGTTGTGAATTTTCTACAGGAAAATTGTATTTTTTGGGGGTTTAAAAAGACGGTTTTTTTGGGTCACAAAAACAGCAAACAACGCTTTAAATTAAAACCCCCGGGTTTTAAATTCGCAAAAAAATTGAGCAGCCGGAAACTACTACTTTGTTTGCGTGTTAAAATTTCGTTTTTTTTTCTACGTACACAACAAGAAAAAAAATTGTAATTAACCTTCGCTTTTTAAATTCCCACAGGGAAAAATTTTATTTTTTGGCGGTGAAAAAGACGGTCAATTTTTTTTCACCACAAACACAAAAATAAGCTTTAATTAACCCCCGGATGTAAATTGCCAAAAGGGTTTTAGCAACCGGGAAATACTTGCTTTTTAAAGGGTTACAATTGCGTGTTTTTAGCTAAAACAACAAAAAGAAAAAAATTTTAATTACCTTCCCCTTTTTGAAATTTTGCTACAGGGGAAAAAATTTTAAATTTTTTTTGGGGGGGGTTTAAAAAGGAAAGGTTTCCTTTTTGGGGTCACAACGCAGCAAACAAAGCTTAAATTAAAACCCCTGGATGTAAATTTCGAAAAAAAATTTGGCGCCCGGGAAAATACTACTTTGTAGCTTTTTTACAAATTTCGTGTTTTTATACGCTTTCACAACAAGAAAAAATTGTAATTAACCTTGCTTGTTTTAAATTTTGCCCACAGGAAAAAATTTTATTTTTTGGGGGGTTTTAAAAGGGGTCTATTTTTTCACCACAGCCAAAAACAACCTTAATTTAAACCCCTGGGTGAAATTGCGCAAAAAAAATTTTAGGGAGCCAAAAAAAAGAAGTGGGATTTTTTTATAAAAAAAAGCGTTTCTTTAAATGAATACAACAGGAAATGGCTTAGATGCCCCCTTTTGGGGTATTCCCAAAGTGCTGTGAGCAGATAGCATTAAAAAGTTTTGCAGCTGCAGTTGGGCGCACACTGGGAAATTTAGATCCAATAAAACCAAAAAATCAAAATGAACATTAAGAGGAAAGCATCTCTGAGACAAGGGGGGACACCCCCCCCCCCAAAAAAATAGCGGGGATAAAAAAACAGTTTTTTTTAGTAACAATAGCCGGCGCCCTTCCCCCGTTTTTAGTTACTTGAGAGCCCGGGATGAGCTTTCCGGGGTCCCCGCCGGCTTTTTTATAAAAATTTCGGTGTGCACCAAATCCCCCCGGTCTCTGATTGGTTTTTTCTCTGCAAAATGTAAGGCCCGGGGTAGCCCTTCTTCCCCCAGAGGGGCCCTTTTCCCCCTGTAGGGGCCATGTTTTCGCAGCCCTTTTTTCAAAACAAAAGCCCCACTTTTGTTCACCCGAAGTACCCCAAACTTCGACTTCGTTCAGAACCGAAGTTTTCCTGAAATTCTAAACGAATTCCACTTCGTTAGAATAGATTCGCCCATCTCTAAATATAAGTACAAGATGGGTCTTTGAACAAAACTGGGCTGCGCCAGAGTGAAAAACACGTAATTAAATTGTGTACTGATAATAATAGGTGGTTTTTGCACCTATGAAATACAACAGCAATTACTAGAAAAGTTCTGTATCCTATTGTAAGTACAAGATGGGTCTTTCAACAAAACTGGGCTGCGCCAAAGTGAAAAACATGGAATTAAATTGTGTACGGATAATAAAAGGTGGTTTTTGCACCTATGAAATACAACAGCATTTACTAGCAAATTTTGGTATGGTAATATGAGTACAAGATGGGTCTTTCAACAAAACTGGGAAGCGGCAAAGTGAAAAACACGTCATTAAATTGTGTACGGATAATAATAGGTGGTTTTTGCACCTATGAAATACACCTGCGGTGACTAGAAAAGTTCTGTATCCTATTGTAAGTAAAAAGTGGGTCTTTGAACAAAACTGGGCTGCACAAAAGTGAATAAAAAACGAATTAAATCGTGTACAGATAATAAAAGGTGGGTTTTGCACATATCAAATACACTTGCAGTTACAAGAAAAGTTCTGTATCCTGATATAAGTACAGGCTGCACAAAATACAAGGTACTATTTCACCAAAAACTGGCCAAAAACTGGTCATAAAAATCCATTTCAATGCAGGGTCAAAGCAGTCTGGACTGCACAATATACACTCTCCTTTGAAAAGCCTGCCAGCCTGTCTGTCTGTGTTCGCCGGCACAAACCCCCCTCCCACCCCCCCGCCCGGCTTCCCCACCCGCGGCTGTACAGCGCTAGATGCCTCTTTTAAAGTCTCAGCCTAACTACCTAAAAACTGAAATTCTCTAATCTACCTATGTTCTAATGTTCACAGCTAAAAGCATAGTTGTCTGTGTGAACAAAGAGAACTGCGTCGCTGAGCTGTATTAAAGAGAAAGCTGACTACACGTCCTGCTTTTATGAGACACAGAGACACAGAAACACACTGATGCTGAATAGGAAGGGCTGTTCTATGTAAAACGAGGTCATGTGATTTTTCCAGCCAATCACAACCATACACATCACAATCATGACGTCGCACACCCAGCTCACCCTGCTCTATTCTCTAAGCTGATTTGCTGGCCGCCAAAATGACAGGAAGCGCCGAAAATGGCGCTTTAGTAATAGATTATGCGCAGATTCTCACCTAAATGATCACGTGATCGGAAAATTCCACTTTGTCGATTATAATCGCTCAACACTAATCACTACACACATTTAAGTCTGCACTTGCCTCAGCCAAACAGGATTACTTCACCAATCTCATATCCTCTCTGTCTCACAACCCCAGACAACTTTTTAACACCTTTAACTCTCTAAACCAGCCCCTACTCCGTCCACCAGCCCCTACTCCCCCATCTCTCCTTTCAGCAGACGACTTTGCCACCCACTTTTTAAACAAGACCAACCTCATCTAAGAAAGCTTCACCCCACTGTCCCCTTCGCCCACATCCATGTCTGCGCATTCCCCACCGCCACCCCTTCTACCTTCACTTCCCCCCTAACTTGCTTCTCCACTGTCACTCATGACAAGTTCTCCTCTCTACTCTCCAAATCCAACCTCACTAACTGTAACCTTGATCCACTGCCATCCCACCTCATCCCTGACCTCAGTCCTGTTATCATCCCAGCCCTCACCCACCTTTTCAACCTATCACTAACCTCTGGTATCTTCCCCTCCTCCTTTAAGCATGCCACCACCATCACTCCCATCCTAAAGAAACCATCTCTTGACCCCTCCTCTCTGTCCAACTATCGCCCCATCTCACTGCTTCCAGTTGCTTCCAAACTCCTCGAACAACACGTTTATCCTCAACTGTCCTCCCATCTGTACTCCAACTTTCTTCTTGACCCACTGCAATCTGGTTTCCGATCCTATCACGCTACTGAAACTGCCTAACCAACGTCACCAATGACCTATTAACCGCTAAAGCCTCACGTCACTACATGATCCTTCTCCTCTGCCTTTGACACTGTTGACCATTCCCTCCTGCTACACATCCTCTCCTCCCTCGGCATCACGGACTTGGCTCTTTCCTGGATCTCCTCATACCTCACCGATAGAACATTCAGTGTCTCTCATTCTCACACCACCTCCTCCTCTCGCCCGCTCTCTGTTGGTGTCCCCCAGGGGTCTGTCCTGGGCCCACTACTCTTTTCTATCTACACTCTTGGTCTGGGTCAGCTCATAGCATCACATGGCTTTCAATACCACCTGTATGCGGACGACACACAACTCTACATCTCTGGCCCAGACATCAACTCTCTACTGTCCCGGATCCCAGATTGTCTGTTGTCCATATCCTCCTTCTTCTCCTCCCGTCTCCTAAAACTTAATGTAGAGAAAACTGAATTCATCATCTTTCCACCGTCACAGTCCATCCCTCCACCTGATCTCTCTATTACAGTCAACGGCTCTACACTCTCACCAGTCCCGCAAGTCCGCTGCCTTGGGATAACCCTTGACTCCGCTTTGTCCTCCAAGCCACATATCCAAACGCTCTCCTCTACCTACTGCCTCCACTTGAAAAATATTTCACGAATCCGCTCATTCCTCAACCCTGACACTACAAAAATGCTGGTCCATGCCCTCATCATCTCCCGCCTAGTCTACTGCAACATCCTTCTCTGTGTCCTCCCGTCTAGCACTCCTGCTTCCCTTCAATCCATCCTCAACTCTGCTGCCTGCCTTATCCATCTCTCTCCTCGCTACTCCCCTGCCTCTCCCCTCTGCCAATCCCTTCACTGGCTACCCATTGCCCAGCAAATTCACTTCAAGTTGCTAACCATTACCTACAAAGCTCTCCATAACCTCTCCCCTCCATACATCTCTGCCTTAATCTCCAGATACCTCCCCTCATGCAACCTCCGCTCCTTACAGGACCTTCTTCTCTGCTCTCCCCTTATCAGCTCCTCACATAACCGTCTCCAAGATTTCTCTCGTGCTTCCCCCACACTCTGGAACTCACTTCCCCTACACATCAGACTCTCTTCCACTTTCACCAGCTTCAAAAGCAACCTGAAAACCCATCTTTTCAGGATAGCCTATAAACTATAGTACCCCTACTGTCACTACACCTTCCACAAACATGTCTGCCCCCACTCTCTGTCTCTTTCCCCCTACCTTGTAGATTATAAGCCTTCGGGGGCAGGGTTCTCTTTCCCTCTGTGCCAGTTGATTGTCACATACTGTCAGCATTGAACTTGTTTGACTTATGTTATGTTTGTAACCCTCTTGAATGTACAGCGCCCTGGAATCAATGGCGCTCTAAAATAAATAATAATAATAACTTCCTACTCCCAGTGCTGGCTGTCACATGACCACCGGAGCTCTGTAGCTGCATAAGCTGCTGGGTCTTTTCAAACCCAGCTCAGCTCTGCAGTTAGTGCAAGGGATGTATTTCCACTGGATTTACAGTGGAAATAGTTAAAAAAAAAAGTTTTGTAAAAATCTTTTTCTGACCTTATGCGGGGTACAATATGTGGAATAAATTAATTAAAAAAACACATGCGAAAAAATACAATTTTATCAAAATTAGTATGAACAGCCCAAACCGCAACCACACTGACCCTAAAACTTTGTATCACCTTTACATAAATGCCTGTGACTGAAAAATGACAGCTACAAAACTGATTTTTGCGCCATTTTTGCTGTTAAAAATAATAATAGTGAAAAACTTACTTTTTTTTACTATTTTCCGTTATATTATTAAAAATAAACAAATTCTAATGTAAAAAAACAAAAATAAAACCTAATGTATCACGGAAAAAAGGTGAAAAAATTAGTAAAATAACAAAGTGCAAGAAAACGTTGTAGAGTTTAAACCGGGGTGTACTACAGAAAATAAAAATGTGCTTGGTAAGGAAGGGGGGCAAATGGACTGGTCTAGAACTGGTTAATAAAGTAAAACCCTGAAAATCTAATTCAATTGGAAAGGAGTTTTATTGCTATGACAAATATAAAAAAAAAAAAAACTGCAGTATGGACAATACATTTGAGGAAGGTTATTTAAATTTTTCCCCTTTACTTGACCTATTGTATGAGAAGTCAAAGAGTATATTGTAAGTGTCTATCAAAAATCCATAAGGTAGAGTTTGCTAGGTTTGTTTCCTCAATGTCACAGCTTGTCCTCATGAGCAACTTCTTTGGCAGCTTTAAAAGCACAGAAGAAATTAATGGTGCTTGAAATTTGAGGTGTTTAATCGGAGCTGTAAGTCAAGCTCCATAATCAGGGCAGAGAAAAGGAATGCAATCTCTGGGGTATCTTCAGAGCTACTGCAACACAAAATTCTTGACTTATTCATCAGTAAAATTGTAATGACATTCTTGCGAAAAATAATTCATTAGAAGCAAATTGACAGTGAAAATTGTACGAGTACCCTACTATTCATGTACAATGCTTTTGCTTGAAAATTCATATTTTTTTTCCAGGACAGCGCATATTTATTTTGATAAAAGCTTGTGTCACGGTGAAACAATTGAAGAATATCATTTTCAGGTTTTCTTCTAAATTGTTTTTGGCAAAATCTGATCAAACATTTATTATAATGTATATTTTCTGTTAATATCATTATATTACTCTTAATATTATGGTATACTGTGTGCAGTATATATCAGTTGGTATCTCCTAAGACTTTGGAAAGAGCTTACCTGATCACTCAGGACAGCATCCTATCCTGATCTTGACTCTAATTCATTAAGAAAAAATATAGTACTTTACTGTGCTTGAGCCCTATCTTGTGAAAAAACAGGTGGATTTCATGATATCGCAACCTAGTTTCCATCAGACAATGTAGCTGAAATGAATTCAAAAATGACTATATTTACTATTGTATACAATTACTATACCTCAACAAATAAACTAGTAACTACAGAAAAGTAAAGCTCCAATTTTACTTTTGCCTATATCACACCTGTCACACTCAGTTACTGCGTGACAAATCCGGACCGCCATGTAATTTTAAGTTCCCTGCAAGAGCTTAGAGACAGTGAGCAGGGATGGATAGGGTGAGGATGCAGACCGAACAGCTCTCCACTTTCCCTGAAGGATGCAGCTAGTGCATGGCAGAGGCGGTGTCACCAGCACAGGGAGCACTATTTTGTATTTGGTGCTCTGACGCACACCTCCACTCTGTTCAGCAACTCACGCGGCTCCAACAGCCCAACCCAGGCACCCTAGCCATCTTCCAAGGTAAAAAAAAAAAAAACTTAGGGCGACATGCATGAAACACTCCAAATTTAATTAGCCTAATAACGGCATAGAATGCGCCTGATTTATGAACCCGATCTACAGCGGGTCATAAATCAGGCGCATTCTAGTGCTCAGGCGACAGTTCGGGATCAGGTATAACACTTTGAAAGTGGTATGTTCCAGCTGTAATGTGCCCAGAAATGCCGTAGCGAATATATACAAATATTTAGCTACGCTACGGTTCTAGCGCGCCCCGCCTCCTGAGAGCAGGCGCATTACAAAGCACCACAGGCGCCATGTAATGCTCCCCAGAGTGGCGTGCAGGAGATTTAAAAATGTATGAACGGGGCTGCGCATGATATCGGACTGGAAAGACGCCAGATATCTGGTGCAGTCCCGTTCACACATGTCGCCCTTACTCTTAAAGAGGTGGAAGTGCTTGGTTACAACCTTAAAAGACATCTTGGACTACTTGGCACACTATGGCTCTTTGAGGGTACTATAGTGCAAATGTGGCCCTTGGTGAAAATGAGTTTGACACCCCTGGCCTATATAGTACAGCTTAGGCTATGATTAAAGAATAATATAGAGGTTCTTGTGTACACCTTGTGTATCCTTAATTTAGTTGATGTGCCATTTATGAGTCGTCTGCCATCTTAATTCACATCTTTGTAAAACGTTCACTTCTGCATCAGAGATTAAATGATGGACACCAATGATGCCTAATGATGTCCAAAAGAAAATCCAAAAATGCCGTCAGCACTGGTGTTGTTTATTCAACCGAATCCCAGTACAAACATGCAACTGTTCGCCCCAAGTGTTGGGTCTTTTTCAAGCATAAGATAAGTGCTAATAATCATGGTATATAACACCAAAAGGTGTTCCTTCCATGTTATCCACCAATAGAAAACTTGGCATGATTAACAATAACTACTAACTACTGTGTTCTTATCAAGTGCACCAATCACCATCACAGTACATACACATGAAATATAAATTGATCAATCTAAAAACAAGTTCAGGATAGAATCAGGTGACGCATCTTTCTCTCAATATTGCGCCTTCTTTCATCCACAGAATAAAGATCAAAAAGGCATATGCATGTAATGTAAGTTCCTGGAAAAACCATTGTAGGACAAATTAATCCATTACAGTAGATTATTCAGCTCACTTCTATATAAATTTGAACTCTATATCCATACAAAAATAATCTCGCTGCTTTACAAGGAGCAGCTGGACAGTATCACATATAAATAAATTATGTGGCCTCTATTCTCAATAAGGAACACCAATACATGCACAATGCACAATTTTCAAGTTATCAAATATGACTTTATTTTATAAAACGCATATGCCTAAACCAGACAGGTAAATTCAACAGGAGAAATTATTACATCTTATTCTCAATTTTCCTTATGGATGTTGATCCCACTCAGCTGGCTCCCCCTATTGATAAAAACAAGAGCAAAAACAAATTTTATTATTCATAAATCAATATAAAAAGCACTATAAAAATAAAAAAATAACACAATTGTCCTTATTTTAGAGGGAAAATTCCTTTCCGACTTCATTCTGGTAATCAGAATAAATCCCTGGGTCAACGACCCTTCTCCAGAATCCTAGTCACTATAACTTGTTACATTATTACACTCTAGAAATGCATCCAGAATTTTGAATTTTGTTGGTGAATTAACCATGACTGTTTCCTCTGGCAGAGAGTTCCTTAGGGTCCATGTACACGGCAAACATTTCCATTCTGTTTGTGATGAGGATTCGGATTCTCTAAACCATCAAAAAGCGACTGTAATACCATCACCATAGACCTCCACTGAAAATCCGAGTTGAAGTTCACATGACTCGGATTTTCTTGAGGTGGGATTTCAAAAAGAACGATTTTACAAAAAAATTTAGAACATGTTCTATATTTTAGGTAAAAAAACACATTCCAAACATTTCTATGTCCGTGTCCAAAACCCCACAGAGATGAATGGGATTTGTTAGTTGACTGTAAATCCAACGGGAAAAAAACAAAAATCTACATTGAAAATCACATCAAAATATTCGTTGGACAACACAGTTTTAGGATTCATAATCCGACAAGTATTTTGACATGTGTTGTGTGAATGTATTCTCACAGTATAGAATCCCTCTCTATGTTCTGTAATAGGTGCCCCTGCGATCCACACGTCAGCTCGCGGGAACACCCACACTCCCGTTCCCTCTGCTGTGAGCAGGGCCGGCGACCCTTATCTCTTGCCGTGGGTGCAACCGGAGCTCTGTCCTTACTCACCTCACCTTGCTCTTCTCGCTTGCCTGGTGCTTGCTAGGCAGTTGAGTGTAACTTAAAGGGCCAGCGTGCCAGTGATTTGTTATCAACAGGCGCTGACCCTATTTAACTCCTGCCCCTTCCTTGGTTCCCTGTCGAACCGATAGTGCCCTAGAGCCTTGAGAGGAAGCGTTCCTATAGGGATTATTGCTCATTCTGTGTACCATGCCATTAGCCTCCGTCCCTCAACCACAATCCTTTCCTGCCTGTCCTCACCTTCCTGCCTATCCCTGACTATGAACATGCTTCACGATTCTGTGCCGCGCTACACCTCGGCTGCCACCACAAGCACAAGTCACGTCAGGGGTAGTGACCTGGTAGTGTTCCGGCGCAAGAAGCCCAACATGCCTTGTGGCGGGCTCTGGTGAATACTGAACCTATTTAGACCCCGCTCCCTGGCATGGCTTACACCACTGCTATGTAGAAACCTTCTTTCCTCTACATGTAAAGGATGCCCCCTTGTTCTGGATACAGCCCTGGGTATCAATAGATCATGGAAGATCTCACATTATTGATCCTTGATATATTTGTTAGATCACCCCAGGGTGGTCTTTTCTCTAAACTAAATAACCCTAATTTTGCTTATCTTTCTGGCTATTATAGTCTATCCATACCTTTTATTACTTTCGTCGCCCACCTTTAAACCTGTTCAAGCTTTACAATGTCTTTCTTGTGCACTGGTGCTCAAAACGGAACACATTATTACATTTTGAATGATGGTCTCATCATGTGCATTTATGCTCCTTTTAATACACCCCATGACCCTATTTGCCTTGGCAGCTGCTGCCTGACATTGGCTGCTACTCTTACGTTTACTGTCCACTCAGATCCCCAAGTCCTTTTCCATGTCCGTCTTACCCAGAGTTTTTCAGTTTAAAAAGTAATCATAGAATGGATTTTTCTTTCCCATGTGCATAATGTTGCATTTATCTGTGTTAAACTTCATCTGCCACTTCTCTTCCCAGACTTCCAACTTGTCCAGATCACTTATAATAGAACATTATCCTTTATTGTGTTAATTACTTTATACAGTTTTGTATCATCTGCAAAGATTGATATTGTACTGTGCAATCCTTGTGTAAAGTCATTAAATAATATATTAAAAAGAAAAGACCTAATACTGAACCCTATGGTACTCCACTAGTAACAAGGATCCAGTCTGAGTATGTAGCGTTAATCACCCTCCTTTGTTGTCATCACTGTGTCAGTTGCTTACCCACTTGCACACATTTTCCCCAAATTCCAAGCATTCTCATTTTACTTACCAACCTTTTATGTGGCACCATATCAAATTCTTTAGAAAAATCTAGATATATGACATCCAATGCTTCACCACGAGCTAGTCTAGAACTGACCTCCTCATAAAAGCTGGTGAGATTAGTTTGACATGACTGATCCTTCATAAAATACAAGCTGGAACGGCGTTATACATTTATTTTCAGTGAGATACTCTAGTATAGCATCTCTTAGAAAACATTCAAACATTTTACCTACAACAGAGGTTAAACTTACCGGCCTATAGTTTCCAGGATCACTTTTTGATCCCTTTTTGAATATTGGCACCACATTTGCTATTTGCCAATCCTTTTGGACATACCCCGTTATTATACAGTCTATAAATATTGAGAATAGGGGCTATCTATCACATTACTTAATTCCCTAAGGACACAGGGGTGTATACCATCAGGGCCTGAGGATTTTTCCCTTTTAATTTCCTTAATGTGGAGCTGCACTTCTTCCTGGGTTACACAAGAAACATTTATGGTGGATTTTACCTCATCCGTCTTCCCAGGAAGGTCGATTTCATTAGTAAATAGGGTGGAGAAAAAATTGTTTAATAGTTTTGCTTTCTCCTCATCGCATTCTACAATACCTCCCTCACTACTTTTCAAAGGGTCAACATTTTCATTTTCATTTTTTTCACTATTTATATAGTTAAAGGGGTTGTCTCGCTACAATGATTGGGTTTTAATTAAAAGATCTTTAAAAAACAAGCAGCTTTGCAATATATGTTCATTACAAATGTCCTACTGATTTTGAGCTAGCCCTGTTCATAGGAGTGCCTCAGCTTCTCAAATTTCTATAGCAGCCGACCTGTTGATCCTTATCTTACTGGCTGTCAGGTCTGAATGACTCATCACCTTTGAAGACAGGTCGGAGCAGAGAGCCCCTCCCGCACAGAATGCTTCTGTAGTGTAGGGAGGAGGAGGGAGGACTCTGGCTTCTATGTCCGTGCTGCCTGGATTAACCCTGTGTGTGCCTGCTTCTCCTGCTCTCTACACAGATTGAGCAAAGATGAGGCTGATAATAGATGTGACAGCAGTGACCCTGTTTGTTACTATAATCATGATGTCTGTGGAGCTGTAACATAATAAAACTATACAGATTGTGAACAGTTCATGCTGTACTAGGGACACATCCTGAGTAACACTTTGCAGCTTTCCTGCCTCTGTTCTGAGAGGGTTTGTTTGTTGTTGCTGGAGATGTGGAGATATGTAAGCTAAGCAGAGGGTATAGGAACACTTGCAGCCCCTCTGTTCTGCTATTAGCAATCATAGACCTCTCTAGGCAGGCACACACAGGGTTAACTCTAGCAGCAATCCCGGATAGCTGCCTGTGTGCTGAGAGGAGGGGGGAAGAGGGAGGGGGGAAGAGGCAGAGAAGCTAGCACGCCCCTCAATTCAACTCCCATTCACAGACAGAGGCTGAAAGCTATTAATGAGACAACTCCTTTAAAAAAATATTTTGAGGTTAATTTTACTGTCTTTGGTAATCTTCCTTTCTGTCTCCAGCTTTGCTGTCTTTATAAATATTTAATTTTTTCCTTATAGCTTTTTAGTGCCTCTTCACTGCCCTCCTGTTTAAGGAGTTGAAACTCTTTCTTTTTGTTATTTATTACCTCTTTTACATCTCTGTTGATCCACATTGTTTCTTTTTCTGTTTCTAATCCGTTTATTTCCATAAGGTATGAACCTCTCACAGATTAAGAGGTTTTTAAAAATCTCCCTATTTATTATCTGTTCTGTTATTTTTAAAGATCTTGTTCCAGTCAATGTTGTTTAGGGCCTCTCTAAGCAGATTAAAAGAAGCCTATCTGAAATTCAATGTTTTTGTGGTTTCTTGACAAGAAACTGTAGTAAAGGATAAGTGGAAATGTATTACCTTGTGATCACTGTTTCCTAGGTGCCCACCAACCTGACCCTGTGTTACTCTGTCAGGTCTGTTAGTCAATATTAAGTCTAGAAGGACCTTTCCTCTAGTTGGTTCCTGCACTAGTTAGAAAAGATAACTATTTTTAGTTATTGACAAAAACCTGTTTCCTTCATGAGAGCCACAGATTTAGGTTTCCAAGTTTATGTCTGGGTAATTGGATTCACCCATAACAACAATCTCATTATGATTAGCTACCTCATCTATTTGCCTGAGGGGTACATCTTCCATGGGTTCTGTTTAGAGATGAGAGAATCGATTCTAACGAAGTGGAATTGGTTTACAATTTCAAGAAAAATTCGATTCTGTACAAAGCCGAACTTCATGGCCCATCTAAAATGGCCACGAGCACATGGCGTGACATGGGGCAAAGAACTATGGGAGGAAGAAAGGAATGCCCTCAATGATATGACATGCAGACATGCAACCAATCAGCAGCCAGTCAGCTTCTGTGATGTCACAGCCCTATAAATAGGTCAGCCATGTTAAATTCTGCCACTTGTCACTGTGTCTCATATGCACAAGCATCTCTCTGTAGCAGAATTAGATTGCACTCTGTGCAAAATACTTCCGATTTTAGCGTTACTGGGGTGAGATACCTTTCAAATACACAGGTGTGTGTCATATACACACCGGTTCCTGAACCAGGGTTTTTTATTTTGGGATATTGCAATCTGTGGCAAAGAGTTAATTTTCTCACTTATTGTGGGGAACTCTGTGTCAAATCCAGTGTGTGTATTTCTGCCCTGCACACATCTGAAATCCATCTAGTTCAGTCTGTTGGGAACACAGAAGATTTGCAAATATTCAATTTACTTGTCATCTCTGTTTTGGATCAACTCCTGTTTCTTTTTGGCTTTAGCAGTACTGATGGATTATTTACCGATTGAAAGCGGACACTGAAGGATCAAAGGAAGGGCAACATGATCAGTGATGTCAATGCAAAATTACTGCCGACACCCTCTCCACTCTTTCGTGGGGTGGGGGATAGCTCTATATGAGTCAGCGTTTAACAGAACAGGTTCTGTCATAATCTCTGGAATTATCTGATAATGTTGTAAAAAGAGTGTGTTCTTTGACGCTATAGTAGGATTTTGGCCCTCAGTTCAGTTCTTTCTAGCTGGCGCTGACGTTACCTTATCAGGCTGCATTTTTACTTCAGTTATTTGGTCAGTTTTGACCCCGTAACTGCCCAGAGAAGTGAAATGTGAAGCGATTCTAAGAGCGACGGCTGTCATCTGCGTGACATACTAAATCACAGCATTGTTTCCATACCAAACAACGCTCCCTATGTATATTTCTGCATGATACAATGTTCTACAACACCATACAGGCTCTCTGCAGCCAGGAAATAGCTGTTTTTTTACCGTGATTCATCGCAAATTAATTCTGAAGAAACCAAATTTTTGGGGAATTCGCTCATCTCTAGTTCTATTTGGTGGCCTTTTATCATTGTTGTTATCCCCATGTATATCTACCCATAATGACTTCACATGTTCTTTTTTTGTATCTATATCTTTCAGCAGTTTTGGCACAGGGCAGGATTATAACATAAAACATATTGTGATGACTTTGTTTGATCTATTCAATTACATCATGAACTACTAGGTTAAATTCACATGGAACGGAGTTGCTGTGAACCTAAAGGGGTTGTATATGTCTTTTTTTAAATTAAAACAAAAAATAAAATGAAAAATAAGTTTGGATACTGCTGTCTAAGGTTTAAAAAAGATAAGAAAAACCCCATCTCCTCATTTTTATACTCACCTCTGTTCCAGCGCTGACGCTGTCAGTAGTCCCCACGTTCTGTTTCGTTGCACCTTTCAGAGGTTGGATCATCATCGCTGCAACCACTGATTGACTGCAGTGGTCATGTGCCATTGTCTGACATTTCCACCCACTTCCTAAGAGTGATGTTAGGCAGTGGCACAAGACTGTTATAGCCATGGCTGCAGCGATGATGATCTAACCTCCAGCAGTTGCAAGTAAACAGAAGAATGAAGAGATCCCCATCAGCGTCAGTGCTGGAACAGAGGTCAGTACATAGGTGGGTAGTTTTTTTTATTGTATTGCAGTAGTATCGTACAACAGTATCTTTTGTAAATGACACAGACAACCTCTTTAAAGGGATTGTCCAGTGGAATAAATATTTTCCTAATAAAATATTTCCAAAGTTAGCCACTTTTGTAATCTACCTGTACCATTGACATGGGAACAGTAGGACATTGGCTTTTTTCATACAATCATAACTTTAAATGGAATTTCCTATTGTGACTGGTGGATCCTGTGTTATTTATACACATTGGTGTCTTCTTTCAGATTGACCTTGCTTGTGCTGACAATGAGCAGACTACTGAAAATCTTTCTCTACAGAGCAGAAAGTATTAGACTATTACTAGGCATAGTGGCCAAAGTGAAAACTGCAAGACTTAAGAATTATTAAAAATGCTGAAAGTGATATGGAAAAAAAACAAAAAAACATAACCATAAATTCCTAAAAATGTGTTTAACATAAAAACGTTATTTAAACAATAAGTAATTTTTTTATGACACATTTCCTTTAAATTTACATTGGTCATGTATGTTTCCATTGGTCATGTATGGTCATGTAGATTTCTGCAGAAATTATTTGTAGCAAATCCAGGACATGGGGACTTATACTGAGATAAAACATAGATAGAATGTGATTGCACACATTTCTGAATGCTCAGGATTGCACGGATTTAACTTTAAATTTACATTGGTCATGTATGTTTCCTGGCAGATTTCTGCAGAAATTATTTGTAGCAAATCCAGGACATGGGGACTTATACTGAGATAAAACATAGATAGAAGGTGATTGCACACATTTCTGAATGCTCAGGATTGCACTGATTTCAATGGTGCTTGTCTCTTAGATGTACTTTGGTAGCCTTTTACTACGTGATCCACCCTGGAAATGTTAGTCAAAATCTATCATGCTTAAATTTATCAGGGAGAAGTCAAGCTAGAGTTTGTCACTTCTAATTTGTCCTTGACCATGTAAAACTAATTTTACCCTGTACACCAGTGATCTTGAAGCTGACCTACAGGTTTCTGCTTTTTCATTCTCTACTGCTTCTATGTAATTACATTGCCTTACTACAAAACCTACAGATTCCACTCTGCAGGATGATCATTTCCTAGAAATTCCATAGGCAGTATATTTCTTTTTAGTCTTTTTATCTGAAATACTGTAAATGTAGTAAAAAAAATCTGTGTAAACTGTAGTAAAAAATCTATATTATCATTTATTCAACTCAAGTCAGAATCTGCAGAAACTGAGTAACATACCCTGGTGGTAGTAGTAACAATCACTACTTGGCCAAACACAAACAAAGAATTTAAAATTTAAGATAAAACATATATATTGGACACAAAAGGATCTCTAGGATCCAAGATTAGTATTATCTCACTCCCTGTGAGGGTTGTGGATGGCTTTACAGCAGTCACTGACATTTTAGCTCTGCCAGCTCCTATTCATAGCTGTGCCTGTTAGAGGGATATTGGTGATGGAAGGTTGTAAAAAACAATGACACTGTCCAAGCAAGATGTGTGGCTTCTAATGAGAGAGAAAAATGGACATGCTGCCGTAACACATTGTTAGCTGCTGAGTGACTCTGTTATCTTTTATGTAAATACACATATATGTGTATTTGTAATTGGATAATACAAGACTTCTCTTTGGTCTAAAGGGTTAATATTTTTCTCAGTAGAAACAAAAGATCAGAGACTGGGAAGCTCTGTCCTGCTGATAAGACACAGCAAGGAGTGACATCACCCCACCACTGCTAGAGTGTTGGTTGATAACCTAAGGAAGCTTGTGTAAACAAGCAGGAAATAACTGCTCTAACTTTGAAATGAGGCAAAATTAGAAAAGCAATATATGTAATCATCATTTTGATTTACCTCTACCTATATTTTTAAAGTTAATTAATGAGATGGGAATACATCTTCAAAGAAAAATGTAGAGACTTCTGTATGCCTTCTGTGTATGCATGTGAATACAGGAGACTCTATACCCAGCATTCGTAAGATAGTATATTCAGGCAGTGTAAGTCAGGAGAGTCTTATAACTCTGCAACTAATTATTCTAGAGACTCGCCTACTTTATCACGGCACTTCTAGCCTTTTAGATAAGGTACAATTTACATCTTCTGAATTACTTTATACATGGAATCATATATAGAGGACAACAAGCAGGACAAAACTTAGGAGGGGTGAAGAGGGGTTTGAGAGCTAGAAAAAGGAGAAAAGGAAAAGGACAGAAAATATAATAAAATAATGAAAAAATACTTGGTCATCTCAGCATGGGATTGAGGCTCCAACAGTTGGTTCAGTGTTTGTTTACCTGTCACCGGCACATGCAACCAATAATTGGCTGCTGCAATAACAAGCTGACTGCCAGAGCTTCTACTCTCGGTCCCATGTGATCGAAGAAGTTTAATTAAAGGGGTTGTCTCACTACATTGATTAATCTTGCCTCAGTCCTGTTTTCTTGGTTTCACTTTGAATTCAGGGATGTTTTTACTGGCTTCCACTAGGCTGCAATAGAAGCCAGGTCTGTAGCGATAGCGACCAGTGCTAGCAGCCTATCAGGAGAGATCAAACAGGTCTGTAGCTATAGCGACCTGAGGAGCTGATACAGCATATACAAGAGGGGATATCTAGGAATAGGTAGGTAATGGACATATATTGCAAAGTGACTTGTTTTTACAAGATCTTCGACATAAAAAGAAATCCTTGTAGTGAGACAACCCCTTTAAATATGCTGCTCTTTTGATTTATTTTTGGCAAAGGCTAGACAACCCTTTAATAAATCATTAAAATATCTAACAGAGTAATGATAATAGGATCTTCTTTCTTACGTATTGTATGTAATCTATAAATGCAACCTTATAAACATGAGGGTGGGGGGCTTTAATATGGAAGTATATTCTCCAATATTATTGCTGTAATTTTATAGTGTAATTTTAGCATTCATGTCAGTTCTTTTGTGCAGTTGATCTTCTGATGTTCATGTCATATAATATAATTATCCTCTGATCTTCTAGCTGTATTTATGTTATTGGGTTAAAGGAGGTTAGACACATTACATATGAAAAGGAACAAAGATGTGTTTGATTGTTAAGTGAACAGTAATGTTTTTCCAGTTCTTAAAATAACACTACAAGGCATTGGAATAAAAAGTTATCTGGCTAACTTTTATTTTAAATCTGTCACTTTACAGATATACTCTTACTATTGTATACACTAGTTCCTTGAGGACACCTAGAGACACTGGGTGCCTACCAAATGTTATTATTCTGATCCAATCATGTATCCAGTTGTAATTGCTATATCCTCAATAAGATCAAGTTTATATGTAATAAAGTCTTGTGGCAAGTGAGTAAAGGGGTTTGCTCACCACAATGATTAGCTTTAACTATATAGGCGAGGGCAAATAAAGATTATTACCAAATACATTGCGGTCCTGATTTTGCTTTGTTTCGGAGATAAAGGAGATTTTATCTACTGCTAGTGTACACAAGCTTTTCTAGGTTAGCGGCCACCTGTTTTGCTCTGATTGTTTAAAGCAGCTCCAGTCCGACTATGGTCAGTCACTCCCTCCTGAGTCTTATTAGTAAAACAGGAACTTGTTTTAAAGGGGTTGTATCATTTGATTGAATGGTCTTCAGAATAAGGAGACAGTGAATACAAGCAACTTTGCAATTAGATGTCATTAGCAAAGCTGTCTTGTTATCACAGGATCCCTTATCTTCTGTTTCTGTTTACACTGATCTCCAGTCCTGGTCTGATCCCTCCTCCTTGCATTTCACTAGCTGAGAGCTCATTTACATTCTGTTCAGCCCCCCGTTCGGCTGTATTCACGGAGCTTGCATTCCTGCCTCTCACTCAAAGTAAGGGACCGGTATATTTTCACTCTGCACAGCCAGAAGAAACAGAATAACACTGCAGGGCTTCTATAATCAGAAAACAGCACAATTGTGTAACTGTGCCTAAACATAGGAGCATTAGAGGCTGAGAGCATTTCACTCTGCACAGCTCTGGAGGAGCTTATACAAGACTGGATTCAATTGGAACATGAATGCAAGCCTGTGGTATGTAAACAGCTCTTACATACTCTGCATAGGGAGAGACACAGTGAAATGTGGAGGGGAACACACAGAGCCAGCATGAACAGTGAAGGGGGATGATGTCATCCCTTCGGTTAAGAAACACCCAGCTGGGAGGGGAAGAAACGCCCCTGAATTTCTTTAACTGAGAGGCTGTAAGAGCACTGAAACAAGCTAACTGACGAAGCGATACATCCCCTTTAATGACAATGATGAACCCTTTAGAGCTCTGTAGTCTTGTGCTCTATAGTTTATAAACCTTCAACATTAATTTTACTGTAACAGGCTGAACTAGGAATAGCCAAGCTGATATTCCAGTCAATACTGTAGACCTGCCTATAGCTGAACCAGGAAGTATGAGTCTGAAGATGGCTGTTTGAAACAGCATGGTGAAACAACCCTTTTAACTCCAAATGGGGCTGTCTTCTACTACAGCCTGGGCCTATTACTGGATCCTTTGGCTCCTGTACCATCTCTATGCTGATGAAACTCAATTTTACACCTCTTCCTGTGACATCACTACTTTCCTGCTACAAGACACCAGTGGCTGTCTGTCTGCTGTCTCTGACATCATGTCCTTTTTCTATCTCAAATTAAACCTCACTAAAACTGAACTTCTAGTCATTTCGTCATCTACTACGCAAACCCCCTCTGCTATTTCTTTCTCAGTGTGTGGTACTATCATAACTCCTAGACAGTAGGCCCGCTGTCTTGGGGTTATACTAAATTCCAATCTGTCCTTCACTCCCTATAGTCTCCGAGGAGGAACAGAGGACTAACCCCTTGGAGATTTTGCTACGGCTATGGCTTGTACTTGTCAGAATCAGATAGTATGGTCTGAACTCCTTCCACTGCACCCAGAAGATCAGTCGCAGGCATGATGCATGATCTTCAGATGATCCATGGGATGGAGTTTAACATTGCCATTCTTTTAGTAGTGTTTCTGGTTTTTCTACAGATTTCCCTGTTGGACTACGATAGATTTATTGAACCAGTGTTAGATCCATTTCTTTAAGAAAATTGTGTCTGTGTCGGGGAGAGTTTATTTAAATGTGTTTTTTGTGTTGTTTCAGTTTTTTACCGTTGTAACTATGTTAATGTATGACCAGATGTCCACAATTAGCATCAGTCCTATAGCACAAACAAACACCACTTAGCACACAAACAGCTATAAAAGCAATAAACCAAAATAGCAGAGATGACCGTTGGCTTACCAGAAAGGTGGATCACCCGTCTTCTATTCCACCATACCATATTAAAACAAATATAACACAGGTGTGTCAGTTCACCGCCACGGACCAAAACATAGGAGAAGCGCGGAGAGGTGGAAAGCAGCCTCGACGTGTCAATCCAAGAACAGGTGAAACCAGCTTCGATCCCAGTAGTCCATAAAAGTAGAAAACTTTATTCTTAATCCATAAAAATCAATAGAATCATTCAGAGCATATGAAACACATCAACGCGTTTCGGAGCCATCTCCTTAATCATGATGTAACATGTTACATAACTATCCGGGTTTAAATATTCACTACTGGTCACATGATCAACTTAAATTAACCCCTAGTTAACCCTTAAAACTCACCAATACAAACAATAGTGAAAACAACATGGTTTAAAAACAACAAATGCTCATAAAAGACATTAATATTGATACATTAAATCATGTCTTTTGTTGAGACCCCCGGGGGAGCGAGTAGCAAGACGATAGATCCACCATGCCTCTCTGCTGAGTAGTTTTTTCTGGTGATCACCTCCTCTGGTGGGTCTGGACACTCTCTCTATACCTAAAAATGAAAAACCTGATGTGTCACCTCCATGCACATCCACAAAATGCTTGGATGCCATGGAGGTACCTATAGCATATAGATTATTGATATCCGACAAGTGCCTGCAAATTCTTACTTTAAGTTCCGTAGACGTGCATCCAACATATTGAACTTGACACAAAGTGCATGTAATTAAATATATCACAAAGTTAGTGGAACAATTAATTTAAGAATGAATGTCAAAAGTATTCCCATTCACAGTAGACGTAAAACTGTTGGTAACTTTCATATACCACATTAAAGCCACAATAGTCCTCCTTACACTGATAAACTGACTAGCGTGTGCTCCAGCCGGTAGCGCTTGCTATACTGACTGGTAGATCTGGTAACATCACCCTCACTACAAACTAAACAGGCAATCAAACTGCCAACGCATTTCGGAATAGAAGTATTCCTTCGTCAGGGGTAATTTTGATCACATAGTCAGAATGCTCGTAGGGCCGTCAGTACAACAGAATCAAGATAGGAGAGACCACATGCATCCAAATGTATGTAAAAGAAAAATCCAATCAATATACTACCAAGTAACAGCCTCCTAAAAAATATTAACAACATCTTAATTAAATAATCCTAAAAAATGTAGATTCAACCAACTCTTCATTACCCACAACGCATTAAAATATGCAAATGTTATGCAAATAATTATCCAGACATAAACAATAACAACTAATCATTAAAATGCAAAAAGTTCCACTTCTGCATTTAGACCATTTGGTATCAACGCATTTAAATTAAAAATCCATTTGGTTTCCACACAAGACATTTTTTTCAGTTAAGTCACCTTTTCTCCAATCTAATGATATTTTTTCGATACCAAAAAAGACCGTATTTAAAGTCTTTTATCTTAGGCGCGGAGGTTGTATATAGTTTTTTGGAGAGTATCGTGTTTTTTACAGTTAATCTCCTATTTTAGTAAGAGAGGTGTTTGACAGACGCCTATGTATTACTAGTGCTGGGGCTTGGTGTCAGGCTTGGGGTGACAAAAAAAACAGAGCTGGCTGACACCAAGCCGCAGCACTAGTAATAGAGAGACGTCCGTCAGACGCCTATTTTACTAGCACTAGAAAAATAGTGGTTAAAAAATACACTGAAAAAACACCAAAACACTTTATTTAAATAAATACTCCCCAACAACATGCCTCGTTGACCATTTTATTATTGAAATGGATCCAACAATCGTCCAGCAAAATCCAGAGGGGAATCCTGTAAAATACAGAAACACTAATCAGCATTTGACCGACAGCTATCTATAATGTCTAGGGCAGCATGAATACTAAGTAGGTAGGTAAGCAGGCCATAGGTAGATAGGTATATTGTCCCTAGGTAGGTAGGCAGACAGTAGTTAAGCCCCAGGTAGGTAGGTAGGTAGGCCTCAGGTAGGCAGCTATATTGGCTGTAGGTAGGTAGGCCCATGGTAGTTAGGTAGATTACCTCTAGGTAGGAAGGCAATAGCTAAGGTCCAGGCAGGTAGGTAGCTTTCCCCTAGGTAGGTAATTAGGCCCCAAGTAGGTAGGTAGATTACCGCTAGGAAAGTAGGCAGTAGTTAGGCCCCAGGTAGGTAGGTAGTTGGACCATAGGTAGATAGGCCCATGATAGGTAGGTAGATTGCCCCTAGGTAGGTAGGTAGGTAGGCAGTAGTTAGGCCCCAAGTAGGCAGGTAGATAGCCGTTAGGTAGGTAGGCAGTAGTTAGGCCCCAGTTAGGTAGGTAGTTGGGCCTTATGTAGGTAGGCCCATGATAGGTAGGTAGATTGCCCCTAGGTAGGTAGGAAGTAGTTAGGTCCCAGGTAGGTAGATTGCCGCTAGGTAGGCAGGTAGATTGGCTGTATGTAAACCCTAGATGGACCCCAGCTAAGTAGGTAGATAGCTCCTAGGTAGATAGATAGTTAGGCAGTAGTTAGATTGTCCCTTGGTTATCAGTAAATAGGCCCCAAGCAGGTCGAACCCCATTAAATTAAAAAAATAAATAAACTCTCCTCTTCCCCTTCCCTGATGTGCGGCAGTCTGGACAGGCTGGGCTTCTCCATGGCACGATGATATGGCACTGCCATCCCCTAGTAAGTCTGGCCTAGGACCTTAGACTTACTAGGCCGAATAGCGGAGCAGACCTCTGGAACATGCTAACACATACGATCAGGCACATTTATAACCCTCATAGTTTTAGATGCTCCCTGAGAATATATCTTCTTAGTCAGGCCTACCAAGATCGCTGATTGCTAACCCCCCACTTTCTGTCAGGCACAGTTCTGTCACTCCGTACACTCGGGTAATCACAGATACTTATCTGCATATAGATGTACTGTGTGGGTGGCAGGTTCATCCATTTCATCCACTACCTTATTTATGAAACATGGCTGGACCATTGTGTAAACAAAGCACTTCTCACCGTTCATCTAACCTCTATTCCACATAGATTGTAAACTCTTGAGAGCAGGGGCCTCACACCTCGTGTCTGATCTTTAAGTAGCTTTTTACTGTGTAATGTTTGTTTTTTGTCTGTACCTATACCCTCTAAATTGTAATGTGCTACAGAATATGTTGGCGCTATACTCATAAAGATTATTATTATTTTGATGGGACTGTCCAAATGTTTTGTTGTTGGCTTCTAGACTGAAATAACAATAATCCACATGTTATAATTGTTAAAAACGAGCAAATTAAGGTCTATATCCGTCACTGTGAACACCTATTGTCAAGACCAAATGAATGAGGGTCATGTATAAAGGCTTTCTGCATACAGCATATGACACTGAAGGCAAGAATGTGTAGACTACATAGAAGTCTTTTTTGACATGTGATGTGGCAGGCGACAATAGCTGACCTAGATTCCTCTACTTACAGAACTCTACGTGTAAAGACATTTAATGTGAATATGAATATTATGTAATTTTTTTCACTTTTTTTGCAGTGAACTTTAATCATTTTGAAATACTGAGAGCTATTGGGAAAGGCAGCTTCGGAAAGGTGAGTGTACTAGTAATATTCACGTTACAATTTACCTTAGTACATATCTTGCGTTTGTATTTTAGAGCAATCATACTATTATTATAAATATTGTAGCAGACCCACCTTGTATTAACCAGAGAACTGTAGGAAAGAGCAGCTCAGGCAGTATTGTCATGATCAAGAATTGCATGGGTACCCATTGATTTAAATGGGCCTTGTCTAATAATACATTTCCGTGCTAAAACATGTTGCTGTCAGCAGCTGACAGCAATGGTTTCAGCATGTGGTTTTGCATGATCAGCAGATTGCTTCATTGGCTTCATTTTAAGGAAGGGTTGTTCAGTTATTGATTACCATGTAATCATATATCCTAATTAGTAATACATAGAGAATTATAACAACAACAACAAAAAAGATTTATAGTGCATTGCATATGTAATTATCCTACTGAGGCTGAGTTAGCATGTTCCAGAAGCAAAGATTTCAATTCTAATTATTTAATTATAATTATCCAACACCATTTAAAGGGAATGCTTTACCTACATTTTTCATACTAATTAAATGGGTTCTCCAAATATTTTTTTTTTATAAATATTTGCTGGTGCTATCGTAACACAACAAAAAACTTACCCTCAGCTCTGTCCTCATCTATGCTCCAGCGATGCTGCTGTTCACCATCTTCTCAGGTCTTCTGTTTATTTTTTAATCCTGGCAGTTAAAACATCACCATGCAGTCACTGATTGGCAACTGCAGTCATGTGACATTTCCTGACAATATCATTTTAAAGGCGCAGGTCTCCAAACGGCAATGTTAGGGTATGTTCACACGGCGGGTTGGATTCCTTTTTGGATCTGTTTTGGTTCCGAAAAACGCATCCAAAAGCGTTGCGTAAATCGCATCCAAAATGCATTAGACACCTATAGTTTTAAATAGGGTGTTTGCTGCGCCTTTCGGATCAAGAATTGACATGACAATTCTTTGAATGGATCCGAAAGATGCATCACAAAGACGCATGAAAACACGCATCACCAAACATGTGACCACTGTAGCTAATCAGTTGCTACAGTGGTGAGATTCTGATTGCCAATACCAAGAAGTAAACAGATTGCTCTACTAATGCATATACATTTGGGAAGTAGAGCCATTTCTATTACATTAATTCTCACTGACCACGAGAGATTGAGTACTGCTAAACTCTTTTATTCAGATTTCAGGCTTGAAAATAAAAGATTATAATTAAGATTAATAAATGGGTAGGAGTACGGGTGACTTTAACACCAAGGTAATCTATGTATTCTGATGATCAATTAAAACCACATGAGCTTAATTTATATTTCTGTGAAACAAATTAGATGTTCCTCTTTGGTAAAAATGGTGGGAAAAGCCAAATTAGAGCAGGATAAAATATATTTATTCTCTATGGTATATAAACAACAGGAGCAGCATATTAAGTGAAACATGTCGACAAAGGTCAGAAACTAAAGTGAAGACAGATACTGCATGTGAATTAGCTCATGCAGTTTATTTTTATCTGAAAGGGGTTTTCCCATCTCAGAAATTTATGGCATATCAATAGGCTATGTCTTAAATTTCTGATAAAGGTGATGTCTCCTAGCAGAACAGAGAAAAGGTTGCACGTGCATCACTCACTATTCTGTTCTATGGGAGCGTGACCTTCTCTTTGTTCTGCTCAGAGACTTCTCAGAGATGAGACCTGCAGCTATCAGACATTTATGGCATATCCTATTGATATGTCATAAATGTCTCAGATGGGAACTCCTCTTTGAGCTGTTTTACTACTGTGTAAAGCATGTTAACATAATGCACATGCTAACAATGTGGTGCTGAGCAGTAATGTGTATAATCATGCTGAAGCTATAAAAATTAACGTTTAAAGGGGTTTTCTGATCTGAAGACAAACACACCGCATGTCCAACAAAGTCTTGTTCAAAATAATAAACTTCTTCACAACACCAAAATTAGACAAAAAAAGACATATAGTGATGCGATAAACTAAATGCAATAAAACAAAAAGTAGAGACAGTGTTTCCTAGCGCAATAATGGGACTTACAGTAAAATCGCAAAATAAACTGAATTAAACTTAACTTTTCATACCATATTAAAAATACAAACAGCATATTACACCCTATATTTGCCCTAACCAAGAAAATGGGTAAAAACCCTGCCTAGCAAATAATGGGGTAACCACCCCGATAAGGGCGACACCACCAGGAAAATTTCTCTTGCAATGATCATGCTAATTCCCTGATCGCTAAAATGAGAAATATGTTAAATACTTTCTCACAGTAATGTTACTTAAGGGCGAAGGAAATAGATGTTCTTAATTACAAACACAGTAAATGTTTTGTCTGATAAATATATATAACACCTATCCTCCTCTTAAACAGGTATGCGTGTATATAATATGTACATACATGTCATTTACTGTGAATAATAGGAATCACAGTGAAAAAATGTCTCAGATATACAATAAGATTATAATCTTACTACC
The DNA here is from genome assembly GCA_025379985.1 of Phyllomedusa bahiana. NCBI lineage: Eukaryota > Metazoa > Chordata > Amphibia > Anura > Hylidae > Phyllomedusa > Phyllomedusa bahiana. The sequence continues at coordinate 16,878 of JAODAL010011884.1, read as the reverse complement.
TTTCTTCCTATAATGTGGACATCAGTAATAAATTGTGGATGGTATAAATAATAGTGAAACACATTTCAAAAATACCATAAGATTAAGATATAACCATTTCTCTGGCAACATGTTTTCCCCAAATGGTATAACTTGGTCAGGGAACCAATAACTTCAACACATTTCACATACAGTTGAAACCAGAAGTTTATATTCACAAATGCTTGTTTTTCTCACTATCTGACATGAAATCAGAAAAAAAACCTTACTCATTTTAGGTCAATTAGGATTACCAAAATTATATAGATTTCCCAATTCCAGAATAATGAGAGAGAATTTTTAAGCCATTTTTATTACCTACTTTCTGCAAAGTCAAGAGTTTACATACATTTCATTAGTATTTTGTAGCATTGCCCTTAAACTGTATGACTTGGATCAAACGTTTTGGATATCCTTCCACAAGCTCCTCACAATAGTTGGTAGGAATTTTGGCCCATTCCTCCTGACAGAACTGGTATAACTGAGTCATGTTTGTAGGTCGCTTTGCTCGCACCTGCCTTTTTAGCTTTGCCCATATATTTTCAATAGGATTGAGATCAGGGCTTTATGATAGCCACTCCAAAACATTGACTCGTTTATCCTTAAACCACTTTGTAACCAGTTTGGCAGTATGCTTTGGGTCATTGTCCATTTGGAAGTCCCATTTGCGCCCAAGCTTTAACTTCCTGGCTGATGTCTTGAGATGTTGCTTCAGTATTGCCACATAATCTTCTTTCCTCATGATGCCATCTAATTTGGGGCGTGCACCAGTCCCTCCTGCAGCAAAACAATCCCACAAAATGATATTGCCACCCCCAGTGTTTCATAGTTGGGACGGTGTTCTTAGGCTTCCAAGCTTCTGCCTTTTTACTCCAAATGTAACCATGGTCATTATGGCCAAACAGTTCAATTTTAGTTTCGGCAGACCACAGGACAGGTCTCCAAAAATGCAGGTCTTTGTTCCTGTGTGCATTTGCTTTTATATGTTTCTTTTGGAGTAATGTTTTCTTCCTGGCAGAGTGACCTTTAAGCCCATGTTGATACAGTACTCGTTTCACTGTAGATAATGACACAATCTTACCAGCTTCTGTAAGCATCTTCACAGTGTCTTTTGCTTTTGTTGTTGGATTGATATGCACATGTCAGACCAAGGCACGTTCATCTCTGAGACACAGAAGCCTTCTCCTTCCTGAGAGGTATGATGGCTGGACATTCCCATCTTGTTTGCACTCGTATATACTTGTTTGTACAGATGTATGAGGAACGTTCAGGTATCTGGAAATTGTACCCAAGGATGATCTAGAATTGTGCAAGTCCACAATTCTCTTCCTGAAATCTTGGCTGATTTCTTTAGGCTTTCCCATGATGTTACCCACAGAAGCAGTGTGTTTCTGGTGTGCCTTAGAATACATCTACAGCTGTGTCTCTAACTCAGATGTTGCCAATAAAATCAGAAGCTTCCAAAGATATGACATCATCATATGGGCTGTCCCAAATTGTTAAAAAGCATAGTAATCCTAGTGTATGTAAACTTTTCACTTTGCAGAAAGTAATAAATGTAATGGTCTGGTAGCCGATCCACTGGACCACCGCAAGCGATGGTGGAAGCCCACACCAGGGAGCGGAATCTAAGTAGGTCCCGGTATTCACCAGAGCCCGCCGCAAAGCGGGATGGACTTGCTGTGGCGGGAGTCTACCAGGTCGCTTCCACTGGCGGGGCTTGCCTGCGGTGGAGGCCAAGGGTAGGCGTGGTACAGATTCGTCAGGCAGGCTAGTAGTCGAGGACAGGCAGGAGATCAGGATAGGTGGCTCATTTTCGTAAACGTGGACAGGCAGGAGGTCAGGGCTGGCGGCAAGATTCGTGGTCGGTAAACGTGAGCAACGGGTTCGGTACACGGGTAGGAAAGACAAGACTTTCAGGAACACTTTCACCAAGGAATACACACCAAGGATCCGGCAAGGTTGTCAGGAAGGGGCCGGACTTAAATAGGGACAGTGCCCGGCAATGACCAATTACCGGCGCACTGTCCCTTTAAATTTCACACTGGCGGCACCGTGCACGCCAGGGACCAGAGGCGGACAGAGCAGGATCATGGCCAGAGCAGTGGCGTGAGCGGACCCGAGGTGCGGGACGGGGCGCCGCTCGGAATCGGGGCACGGATGCGCCTGCGACCCAGGATGAGGGTCGCAGGAGCACCCGTGACAGAACCCCCCCCCTTTGGGCCCACATTCTTGGGCCCCCCTTCTTTCTGGAGAGAAGGAATTTCTGGATGCCGCTGGGTTTCAGGATGTTCTCCTCCGGCTACCAAGACCTCTCCTCAGGACCGAACCCCTTCCAGTCCACTAAAAAGTATATTTTCCCTCTAGTTCTCCTCATACCCAAGATCTCCTTGACCTCGAAGACATTGGGCGCATCAGCCACAGACGGAGGAGGGACCGCCTTCTGGGAAAAACGGTTAAGGCCCAGGGGTTTCAGTAAAGGAACGTGGAACGAGGTGGGGATTCTCATGGTAGGAGGGAGCCAGAGTTTGTAGGAGACGGGTTAATGCGGTGAAAACCTCAAAGGGTCCCAGGAACGGGGAGGGTCCCCAGTTTGTGGGAAGGCATTCTTTAAGGCGGACATATCTGGCCGAGAGCCACAGCTTGTAAACCGGGGGAGAGACAGGAGGAGGGTTTTCTTTTTTTTTCCGCTTGGGGCCTTCGTGCGCTCAGAAGCACGGAGCAGAGATGACGGGTCTGGACCAGTTGGTCTTCATGTCCTGGACCAGTGCGCCCGCCCCCGGGAAACCCTTTGGATGGAGATGCCAGAGGGAGAGGTGGGCGGGGATGCAGGCCATAAACGATTTGTAGAAGGGGGGGAGACCCCCGCGGACTCTGAATCTAGGGGTTATAAGAGAACTCCGCCCATGGCAGCAAGTTGGACCAGTCATCTTGGTGTGCAGAGACAAAGTGGCGTAGGTAACATCCCAAGACCTGGTTGACCCTCTCCACCTGGCCATTCGTCTGAGGGTGGTAAGCCGAAGAGAAGTCGAGCTTCACCCGAAGTTGGGCACAACGGGGCTCGCCAAAACCTGGAGACAAACTGGACTCCCCGGTCCGAGACGATTTGCTGAGGGAGTCCATGCAGACAGAACATGTGAAGAAAGAATAGCTCCACCAGACGGGAGGCAGACGGCAGGCTGGCAGCAGGACAAAAATGCGCCATCTTGGAAAACCCGATCCATGATCACCCAAATAAGGGTTTGTTGCCAGATGAGGAGGGAGATCGGTTATGAAGTCCATAGAAATGTTGGTCCATGGTTGAGTTGGGATGGGTAGTGGCTGTAGTAGGCCTGCCGGCTTGTAAACGAGGCGTTTGTTGCGGGCACAGGAGTTACAAAAACTGAACGAAGTCCTTGCCCATCCCTCTCGAGCTCTGGCCACCAATAGAACCGGGATATCAGGTGGAAGTTCTTCGGGTGCGGGATGACGGCCCCAATGAGAAATTGTCCCCACTTTAAGATACGTCTGCGGAGAGCAGGGCGCACATAGGTCTTTCCAGGAGGGACCCTCCGGAGGTCAACTGGAGCTGCCGAGATAAGATGTTCTGGGGGAATTATGTGCTCAGGAGTAGTGTCTTCACCCACCACGTCGGAGGCACGGGAGAGAGCGTTGGCTCTCACATTCTTCTCTGCAGGCCGGAAGTGGATCTGGAAATCGAACAGGTAAAAAAAGAGCGACTACCTAGCCTGGCGTGGGTTAAGTCGCTGAGCCGTCTGGAGATATTGGAGGTTCTTGTGGTCTGAATAGATACGCATGGGGTGACGCGCACCCTCCAGCAGATAACGCCATTCCTCCAAGGCCAGCTTTATGGCCAGTAGCTCCCGGTTGCCAATCGTGTAATTCCTCTCAGCCGAAGAGAAAGTCTTGGAAAAGAAGCCACACGTTACAGTCCTACCCATGGGACCTTTTTGCGTAAGAACTGCTCCGGCTCCCACAGACGAGGCATCCATTTCCCAACGTAAAGGGGTTTTTCGCGGGGATCCGGACGCGAAAGGATAGATGCCGTAGAGAAGGCGGATTGAGCTTCGAAGAATGCCTCTTCTGCTTCGACGGGCCAGTTGGGGGGTTTTAGCTTTGTTTCTTGGTAAGGGCCACTATCGGAGCCACTAGCGTTGAGAAGTGGGGGATGAAACTGGGGGTTTGTAGTTACAGAAAGCCAGGAAGCGCTGTATAGCTCGCAGACCGACTGGGCGTGGCCGCTGCAACATGGCTGACAGTTTCGCTGGGTCCATCCGTAGGCCTTGGTCAGAAATGACGTAACCCAGAAACGGGAGGCTAGTCTGATGGAAGAGGCACTTCCCTAGCTTGGCATACAGATGGTTTTTCCCGGAGACGCTTCAACACCTGTGAACATGGCTGCGGTGGGTCTCGAGGTCAGGAGAGTACACCCCAAGAAAGTCATTTAAGGTAAAAACCCCCTCGAAGGTGTAGAGGAGGTCTCTGAAGATGTCATTTATGAGCTCCTGGAAGACGGCAGGCGCATTACACAGTCCGGAAGGGCATCACCAGTTACTCAAAGTAACCATCCTGGTGTTGAAGGGCCGTCTTCCATTCATCGCCTTGCGGAATTCGGACCAAGTTGTAGGCTCCTTCAGATCCAACTTGGAAGAAAATCTTTGCGGGCCCCCCAGATGGTCAAAAAAATTCTGTGATCAACGGCGTGGGTACCGGTTTTTCACAGTGATCTTGTTCAGACCCCGGTAGTCTATGCAGGGCCGTAAGGTACCGTCCTTTTTCTTTACGAAAAATAACCCCGCACCCGCGAGAGATGAGGACTTTCGAATGAACCCCTTCCGGAGATGGCTTGGGTCTCAGGAACTGATAATGGGTAGACTCTGCCCCGGGGAGGACTGGTACCCGGCATTAAGTTGATCGGGCAATGTACGGATGATACGGAGGAGGGCTCTCGGCATGTTTTCTCGGAGAACACATCGGCGTACTCCAGATTTTCTCGGGCGGCAGCCCGGCGGTAGGGCTCATGAAGGGTCGAACGGGAGCAGGAAAGCACTGGGCGAGGTTGCCACCAAAAAAAACGCCCCGACAGCTGGGACCCCAACGGGGTCACCTCTCCAGATGTCCAGTCCAGGGTAGGAGAGTGGAGCCGCAGCCCTGGGAGTCGAGGGAGGACCGCTGATGAGGAGCGAAAGGGAACACGTAGAAGGAGATTTCTTCTTTATGCAGCGCCCCCACGTGGAGGAACAGTGGCTTGGTGACAAACTGGATGGTGTCGCTAAGCAGCTCCTCGCTGACGGACGAAATGTCGAACAGTTTTTCCAAGCGAACCACCGGGAGCCGATACTGCTTCACTAGAGACTGGTGGATGAAGTTCCTGGCTGAGCCCAAATCTAGAAACGTGGGAACCTGGAACATCAACAGGCGTGGAGAGGAGGAGTTTGCACCTAGGAATGCCTCTCCCACAGATCCTAGGTGCGGGAGTTTCCCGCAGGCTTGGGACACTTGGGACAACTCCTCCGAAAATGCTCTGGGCTGCCACAGTAGAGGCACAAGTTCATTTGCCGACGTTGGGCCAAGTCTTGCTCAAAGAGGCGAACCCGGTCAATCTGCATGGGCTCCTCGGTGGGTGTTGGTGACTGTGGGGCAGGAGGCCTCTGGAACACCGGTGCCAGGCGAGGAAACCGGCGAGGTTGGGCTAGCTGATGCTCTTGCCGAAGCTTCTCTTCCTGCTCAATGAAGCGCACATCAATGAGGGTGACCAAGCGGATCAAGTCACTGAGGGAAGATGGGATGTCCCTTGCGGCCAAGACGTCCTTAACTCGACTTGTGAGCCCTTTCTTGAAAGTAGCACACAGAGCGGACTCGTTCCATGACAGTTCAGAGGCTAAGGTGCGGAAATTTTCACCGCGTTTGTCTCCCACGGACAAATCCCCTTGGGTTAGGTTTAGGAGGGCTGTCTCGGCGGAAGATGGGACGAGCTGGTTCCTCGACTACGTTGCGGAACTCACAGAGGAATGGTGTGTAGGTCAACCGTCACCATTCTTCCCGTCCCACAGAGGTGTAGCCCATGCCAGGCCTTCCTGGAGAGTAGATTGACCACGAAAGCCACCTTCGCATGTTCAGACAGGAACTGGTCGGCCATCAGTTCCAAGTGCAAGGAACACTGGGTGATGAACCCCCTGCAGAGTTTTGGGTCTCCGTCGAACTTGAATGGGAGCGACAGCCAAAGCTTGGGACCTCCGAGAGCCACAGGAACCGTTGAGGCAGGAACAACCACTGGAGATGGCGGAGGTTGCTGCTGCTGAGCGGTGATGAGCTGCTGCACCATGGAGGAGAGTTGCTCGAGATGCTGCGCTTGCTGCGCGATCTGTTGAGATTGCTTGACCCCCGACAGTGGTGATGTTGGCAACGCTCGGCAAGGGGGACCTTGGCGGGATCCATGGCCGGAATCCTACTGTAACGGTTGGTAGTGGATCCTGGACCACCGCAAGCGATGGTGGAAGCCCACACCATGGAGCGGAATCTAAGTAGGTCCCGGTATTTTACCCGAGCCGCCCAAAGCGGGGATGGATTGCTGCGGCGGGAGTTACAGGTCGTTCCATGGCGGGGGTTGCCTGCGGTGGCGGCCAAGTGTAGGCGTGGTACAGATTCGTCAGGCAGGCTCGTAGTCGGGGACAGGCAGGAGATCAGGATAGGTGGCTCAGGTTCGTAAACGTGGACAGGCAGGAGATCAGGGCTGGCGGCAAGATTCGTGGTCGGTAAACGTGAGCAACGGGTTCGGTACACGGGTAGGCAAGACAAGACTTTCAGGAACACTTTCACCATGGAATACACACCAAGGATCCGGCACGGCTGTCAGGAAGAGGCCGGACTTAAATAGGGACAGTGCCCGGCAATGACAAATTACCGGTACACTGTCCCTTTAAATTTCACACTGCCGGCGCGCACACGCTGGGGACCAGAGGCAGACAGAGCAGGATCGTGGCCGAGTAAGTGAGTGGGGACCAGAGCAGTGGCGTGAGTGGACCCCGGACCCGAGGTGCGGGACGGGGCGTCGCTCGAAGTCGGGGCACGGATGCGGCTGCGACCCGGGATAAGGGTCGCAGGAGCATCCGTGACAATAAAAATACCTTACAATATTTTCTCTCTCTCATTATTCTGGCATTTGGCAAATACATATAATTTTGGTAATCCTAATTGACCTAAAACAGGTAAGGTTTATTCTGATTTCATGTCAGATAGTGAGAAAAAATATGCATATGTGTCTTTTTATATAGTGTATGTAACCTTCTGGTTTCAACTGTATATAGCCACAAACACCATAGTATACAGATATAAACATTCCTGAAGGACTACATAATATATCTGATGCACAACATGGAATACAAATAGGTATAGATAGATAGGGGTATATGGCCCCCAAAAAGACAATTTTTTTTATATTCAGTGTCTAATACAAATACCATACCACAATATATAGTCTACCAAACAAGTTGTTTGGTACATAATAATAAGTATTTACCAACAGGAAATAAATACTCACGTTCCTTAAGTGCATTTACAACGGGCCAAGGCATACTGTCCAACTTGCCATGATAAGCGGCAGTGAGTTTTCTAATCTGGCTGTTTGAGAGTTCACAGCCAGCTTCATGCTCCCACTTCCTGTTCAGACTGTGGGGGTTCTACAGCAGGGACTGACCTTTCAGCTGTACTATACCTAGCTGAACCTGTTAGAAGGACTTTGTTGATAGAGGGGTTTTAACAGCAGGTCAAAGCTCTAAAGTATTAAAGTTTGTCAGTAACAAAGATAAACAAGCTCCTGTGCTGTTAAGACAAAGCAAGGATTGACGTCACTATCTCAGCCAGGGCTGCAGGAGAATACCTTTTTAATTTAGCACCTTTAAAAGTAGCATTACTGAAAAGCTATGTCATCTGTACAGTAACACGGTCTTCATTTCCAGGTCTGCATTGTTCAGAAAAATGATACAAAGAAAATGTACGCAATGAAATACATGAACAAACAGAAATGTGTGGAGCGCAATGAAGTAAGGAATGTGTTTAAAGAACTGCAAATCATGCAAGGTCTGGAGCACCCATTCCTGGTCAACCTCTGGTGAGTAATGTATTACTTGCTGGGTCTGTGGTCAATGACACAGATAAGATATATCAAATGGATCTTTGAACAAAGTGTTACTGAGTGGATGGTTACTGTGAGCTTCATGAGGGCTTTCAAATTGTCCTGGAGATAGTTAATTGATAACTCTGTATTACTGAACTGTTAAGCAAGGTGGCTAGAGCTGAAAGACAGACTATCGGATGACACTTACAATTGATCTTAAAGTTGCAAGGAATAAAGTGCATCACTCATTTGAAAATTTTTCAGTGGAACATTTCTTTGTTAGGAGTTAAGCTCTGTACACACAGCCAGATTACATTTCTTTTTATAGAATCTGAACAGGTACCGTTTCTCCTCTATTTTAGAAAATGGCCACATAACATAGTTTTTTTAAGAAATTTGTCATGCTTATTATTTAGAAGATCCAAAAATGATAAAATGACTAATTCAACAACAATTATGTATCAAAAAATTATAAACAGTATATTCTGCCCATGGTAATTCAAGTAATTCAACCCACTTGTGCAATATGAAATCTTAACATCTTATGGGTGCATTCTCTTTTTATTGATTGCACTGGTATTCCATATTTCTTATTTTGGACACTTTGTGATTGGGAGACACTATATTTTTAATCTATGTCTCTTTAGCGAGTGTAGTTTGTTACTTTTGATGTATATAACTCTCACTAAGTAACTTTTTTAATCTCTTTCTGTATATCATTGTGTCTTTATTGATTCAGTGATGCATCCATCCATAACGTTATTAGTCAATATTTTATTCCCCATCCTTCACAAATGGTTTCTTCTATAAATTGTTTTTATATGTTTTATGAAACTTATCCAAAAAGATTATTGTATTTTAGCTCATCTTGTTCCTTTTGGCTCTGGTGTATTATTGTTTGCATCTTTTGATATATTATTGTTTGGAGGATGCTGCTTACAAGCTCATTGACTTTTAGTGTTGTAGAATGCCACCTATCGACTAAGTCCATACATCAATGTCTTGCTTTAGCTAACCTGTTTAAAGGGGATGTATCGCTTCCTTACTTCGGCTGATTCACACTGCTCTTAGCTTCTCAACTCTGTGAATGCAGGGGCGTTTCTTCCCCTCCCAGCTGGATGACATCATCCCCCCCTTCACTGCTGGCCTGAGACTCCCTCCCCTCCCCTCTGAGTCCACATATCACTGTGTCTCTCCCTATCAGTCTTATTTTATAAGAGCTGTATACATACCACAGGCTGCATTCAATCTAATCTGAGCACTGATCTCTCACAGCTGGAGATGTATTACAGATTTCTAAGAACGGCACAGATCTGCGTGTATGCAGGAGAGTTAGGCACAGGGACAAAACTGTCATGTTTTCTCATTGTACAATCTGCTGCAGTCTGTTTCTGCTAGGTGTGGAGACAGAAAATGCTACGGCCCCTAACTCCGAGTCAGAGCCACAGCTCAGTGAAACGACCCAGGGGCTGTACAGAATGTAAATGAGCTCTCAGCTAGAGAATTGCAAGGAGGAGGGATTCGACCCACACTGGAATCTTGAAAAAAAAAACACAAGTAGGGCACGTGAGAACAAGGCGCTTTGCAAATGACATCCAATTGCAAGTTGCTTGTTTTCACTTTTCCCTTATTCTGAAGCTTTTAAATTTGAACCGATAACACCCCTTTAACTTTAAATGATTTGTCCCCCCTTGACAACCCTTGTCCTTATGCCTTATTATGGGAATGAACATCATTCTGGACTTTCTCCCACCAGGTTGCATTGATATTATTGTTTGAGGATGCTGCAAAGTATGACTTTAGTGTTGTAGAATGCACTCGCATAGTCCATACAAATTCTTGCATTAGGCTAACCTGTTTATAGGTGGATGTATCGCTTCCTTAACTTCGGCTGATTCACACTGCATTAGCTTCTCAAACTCTGTGATGTCAGGGGCGTTTCTTCCCCTCCCAGCTGATGACAATATCCCCTTCAATGCTGCTGAGACTCCCCTCCCTGATCCACATATCAATGTGTCTCCTATCAGTCTTATTTTAAATAAAGCTGTATAAAAACCACAGGCTAGCATTCAATCTAATCTGAGCACTGATCTCATTACAGATGGAGATGTATTACAGATTTCAAGAACTGGCACAGATTCTGTACTGCAGGAAGAGTTAGGCACAGGGTACAAACTGTCATTTATTCTCATTGTACAATTCTGCAGTCTGTTTGCTAGGTTGAGACAGAAATGCTACGGCTCTATCTGATCGAGCACAGCTCTGTGAATCGACCAGGGGCGTACAGAATGTATATGAGCTCTCAGCTAGTGAATGCACAGGAGAGGGATTCGACCCACATGGTAAAGTACATGTCAAATAGGAACAACAAATAAGGGACACTTATTTAAAGCATTTTCTAAATGACCATTGCAAAGAGCTTGTCTATCTCATAGTCCCCTTATTCTGAAGACATTTAATGAAACGATAACGCCTCTTTAACTTTAAATGATTTGTCCCCCCTTGACAACCCTTGTCCTTATGCGCTATGTGTATTCAGACTTCTCTGTTTATTAGCCTAGATTAAATAAATTACCTTCTCTGAGGTCCAGAGAAGCTTCTGAGCTAATGTAAACAGTAGAGTAATTACTGTCTTTTGTCTGAAAGATCAGATAACACACAAGCTCTCACACTCTCACACTGCCCCTGCGACCTGTGTGATGACGTTACTCCCTGCTATCAGATAGAACAAACAGCAGGGGAGAAGGAGTACACAGGTCGGTCACTTGTGAAACCGTAGAGCCCTCAGAAGGTTATAAAATCATTTGTAGCTCCTTAACAAAAAAAGATGAACAAAGCAGTATATTTGGAAAATGTCTTCATTTAGTGTTCCCTACATTTTGAAAGCTATTCTTTGTAGTGAGACAACCCCTTTAAACAACCAAAGAGAATTGGTCACAGCAAGGTAAAGAGATCAATAAATATTAACTCCAAAAGAAAATGTTCTCCTCTCTAAAACTTAACTTTTAATAAACATTTAAATGAGTGTCACTGAACATCCATCAAAGTGACAATTACACATATAAGCTGATCGGGATTGACCTTATTATATCATTATCCTATTTTGTCCCTAATCCTAATTTTTCCCTGAAGGACCCTTAGCAGGTAATCACCCGATAGAGACGACCCCACAAATCTAATACACCCTTAAAAAATCCCTAAGAATTGTACAGGGGAAGAATATTTTCATACAACTATAGGGTAAAAAAGGCCCCCATGTATCATTCAACATCAGAAGACAACTAGAAGACAGCTTGTAGAAAGATACATATAACTGCAAAATTAGTGTATGTACACACAATCAGATTAAAGCCATATGGTCAATAAAGATCTAAGGTTCAATAAAGACCAAATATAAACTCGGAGCCAATAGAGAAATATGTAAACAGTCGCTTAATGACCAATCACAGATAGTAAACATTACACCCCAGACGCATTGACTCCCAGGTCACAGAATCATCAGTGGGGGTCACCTAGTGCTGGTGGTGAATAGGGTTGGTGTGTCCAGTTAGGAGATGTGGGAGATGTGGGAGCTAGTTTGCTCTACCATAAAAATAATCCGGTTCTTCTCTTTGACATTTAACAATACTTTTAAAAAACCTCCCTACCACCTTCCACTGTGCTAAAATTAGAAAATGAACCCATACTTATACTACCGTTCAAACGTTCGGGGTCACCCAGACAATTTTGTGTTCTCCCTGAAAACTCATACTTTTATTTATCAAATGAGTTGCAAAATGAATAGAAATATAGTCCAGACATTGACAAGGTTGGAAATAATGATTTTTATTTGAAATAATAATTTGCTTTTGTCAAAGAATGGTCCCTTTGCAGCAATTCTAGCATTGCAGACCTTTCGCATTCTAGCTGTTAATTTGCTGAGGTAATCTGGAGAAATGTCAACCCATGCTTCCAGAAGCCCCTCCCACAAGTTGGATTGACTTGATGGGCACTTTTCTATGTACCATACGCTCCCACAACAGCTCAATGGGGTTGAGATCTGGTGACTGCGCTGGCCACTCCATTACAGATAGAATACCAGCTGCTGCTTCTTCCCTAAATAGTTCTTGCATAATTTGCAGGTATACTTTGGGTCATTGTCCTGTTGAAGGTGAAACTGGCTCCAAATGGCATGGCGTGGCGTTGCATGGCATTGCAAAATGGAGTGATAGCCTTCCTTATTCAAAATCCCTTTTACCTTGTACAAATCTCACACTTTACCAGCATCAAAGCAACCCCAGACCATCACATTACCTCCACCATGCTTGACAGATGGCGTCAGGCACTCTTCCAGCATCTTTTCAGTTGTTCTGAGTCTCACAAATGTTCTCCTGTGTCATCTAAACACCTCAAACTTCGATTCATCTGTCCATAACACTTTTTTCCAATCTCCCTCTGTCCAATGTCTGTGTTCTTTAGCCCATATTAATCTTTTCAGATATGGCTTTTTCTTTGCCACTCTGCCCTGAAGGCCAGCATCCCAAAGTCACCTCTTCACTGTAGACGTTAACACTGGCGATTTGCGGGTACTATTTAATGAAGCTGTCAGTTGAGGACCTGTAAAGGCGTTGATTTCTCAAACTAGAGACTCTAATGTACTTATCTTGTTGATCAGTTGTGCAGCGGGGCCTCCCATTTCTCTTTCTACTCTGATTAGAGCTTTCCTCTGAAGAGAGTAGTACACACCGTTGTAGGAAATCTTCAGTTTCTTAGCAATTTCTCGCATGGAATAGCCTTCATCTCTCAGCACAAGAATAGACTGTTGAGTTTCACATGAAATTTCTCTTTTTCTGGCCATTTTGCGAGTTTAATAGAACCAACAAATGTAATGCTCCAGATTCTCAACTAGCTCAAAGGAAGGTCAGTTTTATAGCTTCTCTAATCAGCAAAACTGATTTTCAAGGGTGTTCAAAATATCCAGTAGCCTTCTTACACAGTCAGCAAACACAATGTACCATTAGAACACTGGAGTGATGGTTGTTGGAAATGGGCCTCTATACACCTATGTAGATATTGCATTAACAACCAAACATTTTCAGCTAGAATAGTCATTTACCACATTAACAATGTATAGAGTGTATTTCTGATTCATTTAATGTTAGCTTCATTGAAAAAAAAACTGTGCTTTCCTTTCCAAAATAAGGAAATTTGTAAGTGACCCCCAAACTTTTGAATGGTAATGTACGTCTCCTATCCTCACTGTTCCAGCGTTGCCAAAGTTACAGTGTTCCCCCCGATTGCTCAGTGATAATGTCACGTTCATGGATCACATGATGCTGCAGCCAGTCACTGACCTCTGTGGTCACATGCTGTACATGTAGACTTTTGACTACTGAAGCCATTAATTGGTACCAGCATGATGTGATTCATCAACATGACATTATCGGTGAGGGATCGGGGGGAATACTGGAGCTCTGGCACAATGCAATGGTGGTGATGAGAGAGGTAAGTATGGGTTCATTTTTTAGTATAGTGGAAAGTGTTAGAGAGGTTTTTAAAATTCTTGCAAAAACCTTTAGTAGTAATTTTAACAGATCAACTATTTACCTTGAGCTTTGTGGATCTGTTCTCAATGGCTGAGCAACCACGAACAAGCCAAGCCCACCAGGTCCACTTATTGGAAGACAGAGAGATCTGACTTGAATATGATCAAACACTTGTGTTAAAATAAAATGCCAGCTACAAGCCAGACCATTGCCTAGCTTCTAAAATTCTTTTTGAGTGGTCACGAAGTAGACGAACATTGAGGTGATATACATACCAGCCGCATAGACATAAATAGATGTATGTGAATATATAGAGTATAAGCATATATGACATTTTTGTTAAAGGGGTTTTCTCACCATGCTGTTTCACTGAGTCACAGGAAGCTTTTCCTCCACTCTGGTCTAATCATGCTGTAGTTCTATAACAGTAATTAGTATATTTATCTTCTCTGTTACTAGCTGAGACATAACAAAAACATAAGTGTAGGATATTTATTTTTCAGTAAACAAAGCTACCAGTGCCCTGAGGAGTAAAAACAATTGCTCATCTGTAAATAAAAGCTTATCTAACATAATGTGGAACATGTATGAAAAACATCTAGGTCTAAGACTTTCTTTGTTGCCCATAGCAACCAATCAGAGCTCCTCTTTTATTTTAAAATGGAATGGGAGCTCTGATTGGTTGTTATGAGCGACAAAGAAAGTCTTAGCCCGAGACCGTTTTCATACATGTCCCTTAGTGAGGTTGCTCTTGTCCTGTCCTTGCTCTCTGTCTAATCAGAAAGCAAGATACAATGTCTCTTATCTCCTAACCAAGGTACAATTAAAAAACTAATGTATTTCATAAGTCTTTAATTAGCTGTCCCTACATATTGAAAGCTGATATTTGTAGTGAGAAAACCCCTTTAAGGCCGGTGTTGCAGCATACAATGAGGAACTGTATTCGATTTCAGGAAAATCGATCAGAAAGTACGAAAATGGAAATATATATGTATGAGAAATTATACTGCCACACCACTTCCAATATACAATAAGAGCAAGAGTTTTGGCAACCATGTGAAATTAAATTGGAAAATTTATTATGGAAGTGCTTTTGCCCAGATAATACTAAAATGATGGGATATCCTCCAAGCTCCATTAGAGCTTCAGAGCCCAGTGCTAATTAGTTACAAAAGTGAAGGCTGGTAACTCAGAAAATTGCAAATCATACAGAGGATTTTTATTTTACAAGCTTCGGTCTTTCTTTTCTTGTCTTGAATATAAGTTGTTGATCTTTCTGTGTAGGCTATTTAGCTACTTAAATATGTCTAAAATACATGTCATCTTAACGTGGAACAATTATACCAAAGTTTAACAGAAAGAACACAGTTGAGTACCATTATTTTAACCACCAGCTAATATCCAGAGTAACCAACATGTACAGCACAGACAGCAGCTAGATGGACTGCGAATGACTCAATAAGGTCCTGGTAGGCTGTTATAGGTATCTGCAGCCATGCTGACTGCATCCCACATGTCACGGATGCCCCTATATCGTCCCGGGTCGCAGGCGCATCCGTGCCCCGACGCCGAGCGGCGCCCCGTCCCGCATGTCCACTTACCCGGCCACGCTCCTGCTCCGTCCATCTCTGTCCCGCGGCACGCGCGGCCCTGCCCCCTAGGGCGCGCACGCGCCGGCAGTGTGAAATTTAAAGGGACCATTACCCGACACTGCTCCTATTTAAGCCGGCCTCTTCCTGGTAACGCTTCCGGATCTTTAGTGCCCTTGCCTACTGAAAAAGCGTTCCAGAAAGCCTTGTTCTGATTTTCTGTGTACCGTACCTTCTGCCTGTCCTTGACCACGAATCTTCCGCCTGCCCTGACCCCTTTCGCCACGCAACCCCAACCAACCCTGTCCCACCTTCCGCCCTGACCACGATCTGCCTGACGATTCCGTACCTTGCCGCCCTTGGGCCCCCACCGCAAGCAAGTTCCACCCGGAAGTGACCGGTAGATTCCCGCCACGCAAGTCCATCCCGCTTTGCGGCGGGTCTGGTGAATACCGGACCCTACTTGAATCCGCTCCCTGGTGTGGGCTTCCCCATCGCTGGGGGGCCAGCGGCCCACTACCGACCTTTACAGTAAGATCCGGCCAGGGGATCCCCAAGGGCTTTAACCGAGTGTTGCCAACATCACCCCCGCCCGTGCAACAATCGAACAATCGGCAGCAAGCGCACACTCGTGCATCCCCTCTATGATGCGCAGCTCATCCCCACCCAGCACATCGGCTGCAGGGGTTTTCCTCCCGGGCAGTTGCTCCATCCCCCAAACTCCGGGTTTTCCCCTGCCGACAAAGTTTGACGGGGACCCCAAGGCCTGCAGGGGCTTCATCACCCAGTGCTCCCTTCTGTGGGAAATTTGGGGTGGTCAGTTCCCTTCGGGAAAAATCCAAGGGGGCCTTCTTGGGGGTCTTCCTCTGGAAAAGCCCTGGGTTTGGGGGCTCCCCTTTGGGACCCAAGGCAATCCGTCACACTGACTGGTGACATTTTACGGAGTTCCTAGTGTCTTCGAAGAGCCTGCCTACGCTTCATCTACTGAAACCACCTGTTAAACCCGCAGCAGGGGAAAATCCCCGGGGGGGCTCGCTGCAATTTCCCACACTAGCACGAGTTGGCTTTGGGAAAAGCAGCATTGTGCCCACGTTCAAGAAAGGCCTCTCCACCAGATTAAGGCTCTCTCTGCCCGGGACCCTCCGTCTTCATTACGCGAGCTCATCCACCCGGGAAACTGGGTTGATATCCGTTTCGCGGAGAGACGTGGGAGCCCCGCCAAGAGCAAGAACCAGTCCGAACACGCGTCTACCCTCTTGCACCGGTGTTTTTATGGCCCCACGCCTCCTTCCCAAAACCGTGGAAGAGGCCATGCAAAATGGAAGAGCCCACCTAACTCCACAGGAACTTAACCGACGGGGGGTAAGGAAAACCTATGTTTCCACTGCGCAGCCCTGAACATCTCCTCAGGGGGTTTCCCCCATCCACGCGCCGGGGAGAACGGGCACCTAGGGATATGGGAAGGCTCCCTAAGGGGGTGCATCCCCTCCCCTCGCTAACATACCCACTGGCAGCACTGAAACCGGGGCCACTTTCAGCTTCAGCGTTCTTGACCCGGTTCGGCTGGAAACTTCTTGACGCGCCCCGGGGCAGAACAAACCCCCGTGGTTTTCCCCCGGAGAAACCTCGT